>PVJX010008229.1:0-66772 GCA_004027295.1 Dolichotis patagonum | reverse complement strand
TTTTTTACACTATTTAGGATTGAGCCTAGAGACCTGCAAACACTAGGCAAGAAGTGCTCTACCACTGAGCTACACCTCATTAGTGTGATACTGTGTGATTTTTTAGTGCCTACCTGACCATCTATTCATTTATTCTTGGGGAAAGTCAGCAGCCATATCCTGAGAAGACTCAAACAGTCCTAGAGAAGAGGTCATGTGGAGAAGGTCCAAGATCTCCTTCCAGTAGTACCAACTTGCAGGTCACACCAGTGAGTCATTATTTAAGTGGACTCTGCAATCCCAGTCAAGCCCTCAGGTGCTAAGACAAGGACTAACATCTAGACTGTAACCCTGACAGAGACTTTACAGCTAAGCCATTAGTGAATGTTTAATCCACAAGAAGTGTGTCAAATAATGAAGGCTTATTGTTTTAAGATCTAAATTCTGGAATAGTTTGCCACAGAAAGTAAACCTAGACATTTTGTTCTGAAAGAAAGCAAGAAAGGTCTCAAAATTATAACATATGTGAAAGGATTAGAAATTAGCCTGAAGGGGCTATCATTAGTCAATATTGGGACACATTTTTATTATGGAAAATCTAAAAACACTGAAAGCATTGCAATAACCATTTGCATTCTATAATTATTGTTTCAGCATGTCTCCTGAAGAAACTTTTATTTAGATAACATTTAAAAGCAAATCCTTTTAATTTCACCTTAAATATTTAAGTGAATGTTTCTTACAAAAGAGAGCTTAAAAATAAAACTTATCTCCAATAAAATGAAACAATTCCTTAATGACATTACACATGCCGTCCACAGTTTCCTCAAAAATTGTTTTTTTTACAATCTGTTCAAATAATGATCCAGTAACATTTGGCTGGTATGTTCCTATGTCTTGCATTTTTTAAAATTTCTAATAGTTACTGCTTTCCCACATTCTGAATTTGGCTGTGTGCATTCCTGTAGTCTCATTCAACATATTTTTCTTGTTTGATATTTTCTTGAAAGCTAGTAGGTAGTTCTAGAAGCTGAGTTACTTACAGACACCTTCTGGACACCTCTCTCGCTGCCCAGGAACACTTTAGTGGTGGCAGTCTCATTTTCAATAGTGTTAAATTTAATTAGTGGGTTCAGGTGACCCCAAATCCCATATGAACTCTGAAGTTTCCTATCACCTTTTCATTAACTACAGGCCACTGATGTTGTTGTCTAGATATATTATTTGGGTGTCAAAATACTAATATTTTCATTCCACCATTTCTCCATTTATTATTAATGGCACTTTTACTCAAAAAGTTGGCCTCACCAGCTATTTGGTTACCCAATGTTACATATGTAAATTTGTATATATATTGTATAAAACTGTGTGTCTGTGCGTGTGTGTGTGTGTGTGTGTGTGTGTATATATATATATATGTAAAATTGTACATCTCTGCAAAGTATTGACTCATTTATGGGACATCCTTTTTGTTTCTAGTGACAGTCTTTGTTTTAAGCCTACATGTCTAATAATAATGGTTTCTTCTCATACTTATTCAATTCATGACTTTTTGCCACCCCTTTTACTTTCAACGTATATCTTCAAATGTGATCCAGGCTGATAACTTAAAAAAAATTTTTCTTATACTGAGGACTGAATGGGCATTCTAACATTGAGATACATCTACAGGACTTTTTATTATTTTAAAAAACTGAGACAGGGTTTTGCTAAGCTGCTCAAACTACCCTCAAACTTCGTATCTTTCGGCTATCAAGTGCAACTTCAAATCTCTGTATTTTGATTGGAATCTCCTCTTTCCACTCTTTTGTGGTACTGGGGATTAAACCCAGGGCTCGTGCATGCTAAGCAAGTATTCTTCCACTGCACTACATTCCTCAGCCCTCAAAAATAATTTTTACTATCACTGAATATATGACACCTTGTCAGTCATTTACTCCTGTAATTTTTATGTCTTACTTTTTTTACTTTCTTTTGGTTACTGTTTTTCTCTTTCTAGAGCTGAACATTTTTTCTATATTATCTCTTGATACTGCTTTCTTTTTAGATATGAATGGTTGTTTTAGGGACTAAAACACTTATCTCTAATTTAATTGACTTCAGGTTAATAGTGAATTAACAGAAACAAGACAGTGATGTTACTCTGGTGAAGTTTCGTATCGTTTTCCCTTTTTTTGTGATAATGCTGTCACAATTACTATATGCATATAATACATAATAGTGTTGTAGTTATTCATTTAAATAATCTCATGCCCCATTAAAAATTAAGAAAAGAAAAAATACACATACACACAGGCTTTTCTATCCACCCATACATTAGAGTTACCATTGTATGATATTCCTTATGACCTGAGATACTTATTTTAGCATATTTTGTAAAGCTGGTCTTCTCACAAGTCTGCTTTTTGTTTATCTGGAAATGGCTGTATTACACTATCATTTGTGAAAGATAAATTACTGGGTTTAAATTACTTGGCATTTCATTATTAAAGTTCTTTTTTTCTTTTCATATTTTCTTGTAATTCTTTAATACATTTTCCATTAGTAATTTGAATTTATTTATAAAAAGGGCCATAAAGTAGCTTTCTACTAAACTAATATCTGGGTCAAATGAAAGAGTACTACTGTTATCCTCCTGCCCCAAGTAAGGTCACAGTTTCTTGGCAGGCATGTAATTTTTCTTTAAAAATCGTTTTAGACAATGTAGCAACTATGAATTATAAACCTTTTTGAAAAAGTTTAGTTTATGTCTTTAGTAAGGACCCCTGAAATTTGCAGGGGTTATGTTCTTACAGAACATATGAATTTTGAAAAATCACGAATTTCAGATGTGGTCAGAAAAATATCTGTAAATGTCTATTTTTATAGTTTAAACCCTAAATATACTATGTCTCCTGCAGTTATGTAATCTAATTTAATAAAGACTTAGAAGGTACAGGGCATTTTGGTGGCATCTAAGGGCATCAAGCACAAAACTAAGAACACATGAGATTGCTACACAGTGCAGCAACCTGTTATGATGTAGGAATGCTGGTGCATTTGAGGGAAATGAGTTACAGGGCAGTAGCAAATCAGCAGCAAGGAAAACTGAATACTGCTCTTGGATTGGCTACTTGAAAACCTGCCATAACAGCTGTGGAGGAAAATGCACTTTTCTGAAACTATGAGGGTTTCAAGGACCAATTATTAAGTGTAAAGAAAAGTCACCAACAACTGAGGCTCTGAATTCTGATCTGTGGCTTCACAGGGATACATTGTATTAGAGACTGAACCCAAAGTCTTCACACTGAGCTACATTCTCATTTATTTTTATTTACATACAGTATGGGGGACTGAATCCAAGTCCTTTACCTTGAACCACATATTTACATCCCTTTTAAAAATTCTGAACCTGGTGTGGTAGCATATGCCTGTAATGCAGCAGACAGGAGAATGAGGCAACAGGATAACTATAAGTTTGAGGCCAGCCTAGTTCACATATTAAGTTCAAGATAGGCCTAAACTACATAGCCAGACCCTGTTTTAATTTTTTTATTCAGACCCTGCTTTTAAACACACACACACACACACACACACACACACACACACACAAACCAATTTTGAGACAGTATCCTGTTCAATCACTAAGGTGTCTAGGCTGGGAATGATCTTGCAATACACTCCCACCTGTGTCTCTCAAAGTGTTGGGATTATAGTTGTGTGCAACTGTCTCAACTAAGTTTAATGTTTTTCAGAGCAACTTTAAACTCTTACTTCATGTCTTTTGTGTATGTCAATTTTATCTTTTCTCAAAATTTTTATTATTTTGATTTTTAGTTCATCTTCCTAGGCAACTTTGCTGTATTTGAAGAGATTAGTTGTCTTTTAAGGATGCATCTTGAGATTGTATTTACATACCTTGTCAGTAAGATTTCCCCCTCTGAGAAATGATCTATTATAGATTAGAGATTATTTTTATGTTTGATTTGACTTACTTTCTGTTAAAGCTTGTTAGTCACTCAGGGACGTCTTAGAGAGAGCTTATTAAATCCTCCTATGGCTTTCCAATCTCCATGATTTTTCAGTTACATTTTGGCTAATCCACCATTCTTACAAACCAAATCACATCCTTAGATTATCAAAACTGTGGGTTGGTTTCTGCCAAGTTGGTGCTGCCAGTTAACAAAGCTATGGAATTTTATCAGTTATCCATATTCAATCCATTCTTTTGGACAAAAAAGGTGCTGGGGTTTGAAGAAAGTGCAACTTTGGTAAAACTACAGATTTTATCAATCAAGTTGTGGGGAGTATACATGTATTATGAACCTGGAAAAAGAAGACCACAGACTCTGCTTTTATCTGAAACTTTTATCAGTAAAGAAAAGTACTTCTGAATTTGCTTTTTTATCATTGATAAGTTCTGGATGTTTTTGAAAAATTTTCCATTTTTTAACTTCTTATTTTTGAAGAGAGGACTTGCCTACTTCTTCATACCAAGAGAGGAGAAATATTCTCTCCATCTATATATAGTATCTCATCTAGCTAATACCTTTATTATTACTCATGTATTATAAGAAAGTTAAGCATACAAACACAAATATTCACCAAAGTAAAGATTCTACAGAGCCGAAACAGATGAGCTTAAGCTTCTGCATAAGAAGTATCAAAGCTATTTACATAGCTATATATAAAAATATTGTGTTTTTAGGGATACAAATATTAGTAAAATTTTCAAATATTTAACAATTAATTATATTAAAAATCTTTGTTGTAATCTGTCACTAATGTAACTTACTCGTTTGCCGGTACCTCTTCCCACTGGAGGATGTGCTTCAGCAGCTTGACGTATTGTACAAACCATTAGCTCTATTAGTGCACTCTCTTGACGGTCAGACATTGCTAAGGTAAAACAAAATACCTGGGTATAAGTAAGACAATTTTATAATGACTATAAAAATGAACACAATTATACAAAAACTGCAGACATATTTTACTGCTGATTTTTATAAAGACTAAAGTTAAGCTTCAAATTTTGCTGTTTTTCATTTTTTAGAAAATGTGGATGTTTCACAAATCTCCATATCATCTTTGCATAGGTACCACGCTAATTTCTTTACTGCTCAAATTTTATTTTAAAACAAGTATTAGGTGCTTGCTGTCAAGTCAAACAAAAATGAAGTATATAGAGCAAAATATCTGATACCTGCCAATATCATACACTTTTAAAGTTATACTTTAGGAGACACTAAAATTTTACTGTGTATCTTCTAAATCTTTTAAAAGTTCACAGAATTTTCTTACTTTTTTATTTTAAAGACAATAAAACAAAACAAAGCAGATCAGAACAAAACAATGCAATCAACACAGCATTTCAAAACAAGACAACAGGAAATCAATGTGGTTACCATAATGTCTCTTGCTTTCTTCCAAATAGTTGTCCATATCTTCACACACAATGATTTCAAACAAGACAAAAATAGTATAAAACCATTCAAAACAAAAGAATGAAAGCATTACAGGCTTTCAAAACCAGACAATAGGAAAATCAACAATATCTCCTGGTCTGTTCAAAATAGCTGTCCATACCTTCATATATATTGAAATTAAATAATACAAAACAGACTAAAATCAATCAAAACAAAGAATAAAAGCAGTACTGGACTTCACAACAAGATGACAGGAAAGCAGCAATGGCCACCATAATGTCTCATTTTCTTCAAAGTAGCTGTTCATACCATCACACATAATAAAATCCATTCTTGTAAACTCTTTTGGACAAGTTCTAGCCATATATAAGCCTATACGTGTACATCTATCCTTTCTGAATTATAGGGAAAAACAAAACAAATTACGAGAAAAACAAGAAACAAAAAAGACAAATAAATAGCAGTAACAAAGAGCACAAAACAATGACAATATAGCTTTTCAAAACAAGGTGGTAGGAACACAAATAAGACTGTTATCTTCAAAGGAGTTACTCAGATTATCAGGTATAAACATGCAAACTGATCTAATCCGATGAATGTTAACTGCTTGTTCCAAGAACAGAATTAGTAGGATAATCATCTTAGCTATCTTGGTGTGCATATACAAATTTGTATCTTTTTTTCCCCCCTTCCTTCTTTTCCCCCAAGTTATTTCTTCCTCTTTGAGCAGTTTCTTACCCTTTCATAATATTTATTGAAGATTCTGAATCTTATTTATTCTTTCACTAGGGCGACAATACAGTATTTACATGTGAGTTTGATTTATTTCACTTGTGAGTATGGACTCAAGTCTCACCTATTTATGTACAAAAGCCTCAATGTGATCCTTCTTTATAGCTGATTAGTACTCCACTGCATAAGAAAACCACATCTTTTTTATCCATTCCTCAGTTGATGGGCATTTAGGTTGCTTTCAAGATTTGGCTATTACAAATTTGCTGCTATAAACATAGGTGCACATGTATCACTGTGGTATGATGTTTTTCATTCTTCTGGTAATATGCCCAGAAGTGGAATAGTCAAATGGGACTTCCAATCAGCTTTTTGAGGAACCTCCAGACTGACCTCCACAGTGGTAGCACCAGTCTACACTCCTACCAATAGTGCAGAAGTTAGTTTTTCCCCACAGTCTCTCCAGCATTTGTTATTGGCTGTTTTCTTGATGCTGGTCATTCTTTCCGGTGATGGAATCTCAGTGTGGTTTTAATTTGCATTTCTCTAATCACCAATGGTGTTGCACATTTTTTCATTTATTTATTTGCCATTTGTATTCCTTCAGCTAAGAAATGTGAATTCATCCAACATGCTCATTTTTGGAATGTGTCTTTGAATTTTGGGGTTTGATTTTTTAAAAAAATTCTTTGTTTTAGATAGAAGTCCTTTGTTTGAGGGACAGTTGACTAAGATTTTTTTCCCCAATTTGTGGGTTTTCTTTTTACTCTGTTGGAGATTTCTTTTGACATGCAAAATTTTTTAATCAGATGTGATCGCAGTTGTTGATTCTGTGAAGTATTTCCCATGCAGTTTTTGTTCATGAATTCTCTGCCTACTCCTATGTCTTAAGATTTCTACCTACTCTGTTTGCCAGCAGACTTAGTGTTTTTGTTTTAATATTTAGATCTTTGATTCATTTCGACTTTAGTTTAGTGCATGGTGATAGGAATGGGTCTAGTTTCAGTTGTCAGCATATTGAAAGTTTTTCCAGCACCACTTTAATACATTAAAGAGGGTATCTTTCTTCCAGTGAATATGTTTAGCCCCTTTGTCAAAGATAAGCTGGCTGAGTGTGTTTGTAGTTGTGGCTGTATCCTCTAATCTATTCCACTGATCTTCAGGTATGTTTTTATTCCAGTACCATGCTCATTTTGTTACAGTAACTTTGTAGGATAACTTCAAGTCAGGGATTGTGATGCTTCCTGCCTTGCCTTTGTTGCCTAAAATTGCCTTTGCTATTCTAGGTCCCTTCTGGTTTCAAATGAATTTTAGGAATGATTCCTCTATATCTGTGAGGTATGCTAATGGTACTTTGACTGGAATTGCATTAAATCTGTGTAACAATTTTGGGAGAATGGCCATTTTCACAATGTTTGCTCTTCCTATCCATGGACAATGGAATGTCTTTTCATTTTCTGAAATCCTCTTCAATTTCTTTTTTTAGAGTACTGTAATTTTCACTGTATAGACCTTTTACTGCCTTTGTTCAATTGATTCCTAAGTATTTCATTTTTTTGGATGCTACTGTGAAGAGTGTGGATTCTCTTCTCTCTGAGTTTGTTGTTTGTGTATGGGAATGCTATTGATTTTTGGGTGTTGACCTTGTCATCTACATTACTGAATGTTCTTATCACATCTAGAAGTCTTTCAATGGAGTTTCAGGGTCTTCTATGTAGAGAATCATGTCATCTACAAATAAGGATAATTTAACTTCTTCCTTTCTTGTCCTTATTCCTTTTATTTCTCTCTCTTGTCTAATTGCTCTGGCTAGTATTTCCAGCACTATATTGAATAGGTGTGATGATAGTGGACACCCTTCTTGTTCCTGATTTTAGAGTGAAAGCTTTCATTTTTGACCATTTACTACTTCTAGTTTCATGGCACTATGATCAGATAATATGCACGGGATAATTTCGATTCTTTCGCATTTACTTAAGCATGTTTTATAGGCTAGTATATAGTCTATTTTAAACAATGTCTCGTGTGCAACTGAGAAGAATGTATATTCTGATGTTGGTGGGTTGAACACTCTGTACATGTCTAAGTCCGTTTGTTCACACCTTTGATTCAGTTATGTTATTTTTTGCTGAATTTGTCTGGTTGATTTATGTCAGTGGGGTGCTAAGATTTCCCATTATAATTGTGTTATTGCTTGAGTTTTTATTTCTCTGAGTGTTTTATATAGTTGAGTACCTCCGTATTTGGTACATATATATTTAAGATTGCTATCTCTTCCTTTTGAAGTTTTCCCCTAACCAGTATGTAGTGACCTTCTTTATCTCTTTTGATCATTCTTGAAGTTCATATTGTCTGCAAACAGAATAGCTACCACTGCTTTTTTTTGGGGGGGGGGTCCATGTTGTACAAAAGTATTTTTTTCCATCTTTTGACTTTCAGTCTATGAATTTCTTTTTGGGTTAGATGGGTTTCTTGTATACAGCACATTGTTGGATGTTGTTGCTTGATCCATTCTGGCAGTCTGTTTCTTTTAATGGATGAACTGAGTCCATTTACATTGGCTTATTTGTGTCATGTTATCTTTCTGATGTTGGTTCTTTACCTTGCTTCTGTTTGCCTTGCTTATGGTTTTTCTCTGTTGGTGTTCTTGAAGTCATAGTTATTTTTATGCCTATCTAGAATATCTGCCAGTATTCTTTGTGAGGTTGGTTTGGTGGTCATGAAGTTCTTCAGCTGTTCTCTGTTGTGGAAGTATCATATTTCTCCATCAATTTTGAGGCACAGTTTCACAGGGTAAGTCAATCTGGGTTGGAAGTCCTTATTCTTTAGGATTTGAAATGTTTTACTCCATTCTTTTCTTGACTTTCTTGTTTGTGTTTAGCAGTCTGCTGTGATTCTAATGTGCTTTCCTTTATTGGTGATCTATCTCTTCTCTTTAACAGCTTTTAATATCCTGTTCTTATGCTGAATTTCTGGGATGTTGATTACTGCATATCTGGGTGTAGATTTTGGTTACAGCTAATTGGAGGTCAATACACTTCACATATCTGTATGTCAGTTTCCTTTCCCATGTTTGGGAAATTTTCAGCTATTATTTCTGTAAATAGTCATCTGATATCATTGTATTGTCATCTTCTTTTTCATTTATACCTATCAATCTTATATTCATTTTCTTTGCATCATCTTACAACTGTTGAATTGTTACTTTCTGATTCCTTGTTATTTTTAAAAGATCTTTCCTTTCCTGTTAACTAGCTGCAGTCTTGTCTTTGAGGTCTGAAAGTGTATCTCTGCTTTCACTGAGGTGGTTTTGCCAGCTTTCGATGGAATTTTTGATTTCCTGGATATTTCTTTGAATGTGTTTTATCCATTCCCTTTCTTACATTGTTCATTCAAGATTTCCATCTTTTTGCAATGCTTTTCAATTTTTTTAAACTATGTCTTCTTTAGATGTGTTCAGCATTTCTTTTATTACATTTATCATTTCTTCTTTTATGTGGGAGATTGTGATCTGAGTTCCTTTAAAACTCCCTGGAGTTGTTTCTTTACTTCAGTTGCTGTCATTGCAGATGTTTCAGATGTATGGCTTAAATTTTTTTACATGTCCATGTCTCCTAGGTGTGTTTAGGATGGGTTGTAGGTTTGAGATTGCATTTTCTCTTTCATTTTGTCATTTTCCTGTATTCCCCTAGAGAAGCTGAATGCAATGTCTCAGTTTCTTTCTGGGTTGAGGATATCTGTCAGTAATGTGGGAAGTTTCCCCAGTTGAGTGGAGGTTGTTGGTCAGGCCCTAGTGGTACTAAAGGCTCCTGAAATGTGGGAGTACACTGGGTGGACCTTCATCACCCCCATGTGGTACTATGAAGCTCCCAAGCTGCTTGAGGTTGCTGGGTGGGACTCTATCAGGTTCTGAGTTGCATACCAAGGCTGAACAGGTAGATGGAGTATGCTATGCAGGTCTTCAGTTCATGCCATATGGCACCAAAGCTCCACAGGTGATTGAGGTCGTTGGGCAGGGCCCAACCAGATCCAGAGGGACCTACCCAAAGGTCCGTCACTGAATGAGGATGCCGGGCAGGGCCTTACCATGTTCTGACGGAGGTGCTGAGGTTGCATGGCTTGATGTACAGGCCTTCGGTTTGAATCACTAAGGGGAGGCAACTCCCCAGCCCCTCAGGTTCACTGGGTAGGGCCCAAACTTTTCTTGCTTTTTTAGTTAAAAAATCATCATGATACGCATTTAAAACATTAATACATTTTAGTATCTTTCAAGTCAATACATATATATTAATAGTATCTTAAATGAATCTATTAATATTATCTTAAATGAGTAATTTATATAACACTAGTCAATCTTTTCTCTGATGTGTGGTCAAATTATTTACAGATTTGCATTGTATCAAAAATTCTGCAATAAACATCATAAATATATTTTTATACAACTGATAAAATTTATTTCTGTAAAATACATTTCCAAAGGCAAATTTTTTTTTTTTGGCTTGGTACTGGGGATCAAACTCATGACCTTGTGCTCGCCAAGAAGGTGCTTATACCACTGAACTAAATCCTCAGCCGCAAAGGCAAAATTTTAATAGTAAGAAATCATAAGATTCTTTATCCCGATTTATTTTTCTTTTCTCTTGTTTTTTGAGACACGGTCTCACTGTGTAGTTGAGGCTCCCCTAGGACTCACTATGTAGCCCAGGTTAGCTTCAAACTCATGGCAATCAATCCTCTTGCCTCAGCCTCTCAAGTGCTAGGGTTACAGATGTTTACCATCAAACCCAACTATTTATTGCAATTTATACTGTCAACTGCAATTATGCAACTGTTTGGTTCTTTGTAGTCCTGTCAACACTGAATGGTATAAATCTCCCTAAATTTTTGCCAGCTCAGCTTGTAAAATGATATTTCAGTGTTATTTTGCTGCATCCTATCTACTAACCAGTGATGTACAGTTTTCTTTTTTTCTAAGTATTTTTTTTTCTGTTTGAGATTGTGTCTCTATTTTTGCTAGGCTGGTCTCAAAATCATGGGCTCAAGTGATTATCCCACCTTAACCACCTGAAAGCAGGGATAGAGTACAGTACATGCATGACTTCAGATTTTTCTATTTATGCTTTTTTTTGGTACTGGGTATCAAACTCAACCTTGCACTTGCCAGGCAGGCACTTACGCTGCTGAAGTAAATCCTTGGTCCCTTTTCTATTTATTCTTTACCCATTTTTCTACTTTTCTTATCCATTTATGAGAATTCTTTTATGTCAGGGTAGTAGTCACTTTTTTTAAAATTTTTCAAGACAGGATCATACTACATAGTCCAGCCTGGTCGAGAACCAGGGATCCTCCTGTCTCACTCAGCCTGAGTGTTAGGATTAGATGTGTGTTATTACTCCCAGCAAGAAATTTTTATCTTTTAAATGACACAATAATTTTGTCTGTCTTTTGTGGTCTGAACATTTATCTTGCCTTCTGTCAGAAACTGTTCTACAAAATCACATCTGTCCCCATTTGTTTTGGTTTCTTAGTTTCTTGCACTGGCTTCAAAGATCTCTCTTCTAGCAAATAGATGTAAGTTTTCATTTTCTTCTAACCTCCTCTCTCTCTTGCTCCTGCTTGCTCTTGTCTTTTCTCCTTTCATTCTCTTTTGCTTGTATATTTTTATATCTAAACTCATTTGCATTTATTTATGCTGGTAACAGGATGGGCCTGTTTATTCTCACCAAATAAACAGTCAATTATTTCTCTGCCACTATTAAATAAATACATTTCCCTGTTAAAATTTAAATGTCAGTTTAAAAACACATTTTAGGTTATACATTTAGATCTTTATTCTAAGTACAGTCTTAGATTTGTAACAGTACCTTAGTGTATAAATTATTGAAGATTACTTAATTTGTTAAAATACAACTATTAACCTAATTCAATTTTAGTAAAAATGCTGCCATATCTAGTATTAAAATTCTTTTGGTAATTTCTGTAATGCTAATAGCAAAGTGGCTTAGTTATTACTAATTTGTTTTATTCACAAACACTGCAAGCAAGGGAAACTAATATCCTCATGTTAGATGGAGAAAATAACCCATTGAGATATTAAAAAAATTCACAATTCTCAGGTAGCAGTAGAGCCAATACAGAAATTCAGATAAACTGACTCTATATTCAGTCCTCTTAACAACCATGCAATATGTCTTTTTTAACTTATGCTTGAAATTCTATATAATCTTTAATATCTTTTTACATGGTACTTGATCTAACTTTTCTTCTCAGAAGTCTCAAATCCATTAGAATTATGACTAGTATTGTTAAAAAATTATGTATTACACTGAAAAGAACTAACATTTTTGTAATTTTTTTTTTTTAAATTTTGGTACCGGGAATCAAATACAGGACCTTGAGCTTGCCAGGGAGTGGATATGCCACTGAGCTGTATGTTCAGCCCTTTATAATCTTTTCAACTAAGAATATCACATAGTTTTTTAGACTTTGTTACATCACTTAACAAAATACTCTTTTCTTTGCATAAATTATGTAATTTTGAATGAATTCAAAATCTATGTTCCTACCAAACAAAGATATTGTGCGTAATTTGAATAGTTTAATTTCTTCTTTTCCACACATGATGTAAGACCAATGGATACAGGGATCTTGGAGGCAGAGTTAGATATAAATTAAAAGACAAAATACAATGAACTATGAAATTTAAAAGTTTACACTATTTTAAAATAAATTGGGAAAAAAACAATGTAAAGGCAAATGTCCTTTAGGCTGTACCACAACTAGGAATTTGTACACCTTAATTTGTATGTATGTACATTTTAATTCAGTCATTTTTTGTTTTTAACATTTTCATTGTCTTATGAAAAGGACACAACTTCAGCCTTCCCATCTATAGATTTTCTCATGTTCCAATGTCTAATAATAATAATAATAATAATAATAAAAGTTTTCCATCCATTAACTGTTTTTTCAGTTTTGGAATTTAGCAATTTCTCTCATTTGGCTTGGAATAAAGTAAAAAATTGTTCATGAACTAAATGCATTTTGTTTCACTTATGAAAAAAATATGCTATTTGGGAAACAGGAAAGAAAGAAAGAAAATGTATCTCAAGAATAGAAATATTCTTATACTGCTAGGTGTGATAGCACATGTTTATAATCCCAGTTCTCAGGAGGTGGACTGCCATAAATTCAAGGGCAGTCTGGCTACATATTGAGTTCAAAATCAGCTTAACTACATAGTGAGACTCTGTCTCAAAAGAAACAACCAAAAAACAAAACAAAGAAAATGTCTATATAGTAAAACCTGTAGCAGTGTTTGTGTGTAACTCAATTTTACAGTTACTGATACCTTAATTTGTCAATTTAATCTTGGAAATCATCTATTTACAAACTTCTCCTGAATGAGGAGATAAGGTAAAACAAAAAACTGATGAAATTTAATTCAAGTCCTTTTTGGGAGATGACAGCAAAGCCACATGATAATGAAACAAAGAAGCCTAGGCCACAGACAAAAGCCAACAATGATTAACACAAACAGGTAGCTGCTCACACCATAAATTATTCAGATTACATTCTAGTGTTTAGAAAACCTCTTCACACATCATCTCCATTTTCTCAGTATTCATATTAGTCTAGTCTTATCAATTTGAACTCTGGCTTCTCTCTTGATTACTACTGAAAATAGATGTTTTAAAGCCACCAATGACAAAAATCATCACATCATGTTTATGTGCTTCTTAAAGCAATATATGTTTTTAACCACAGTTCTACACTATGTATCATTAACCATAGTCCTCTTGAGCACACTCTTTACTATAAATGTAAAAACACGTAATTACTTCTTATCTCTTTTATTGCTAGTCAGGACTCTTGTTCTATCTTGCTCTTTCTGCTTTTGCTCAGTATCCACAATCTTTAATTCAGACACGGGTTCTTATTTTCTTTATATGCTATCTTCCTCTCTTCATCTTTATTATTGTTTCTCAATGGGACAAATTCAAAAATTACCTTCTTAGCTTTCTGTGCATTTCAAACCATATTTATAAAGGCATTTTTCTTAAAATATGAATTGAACATTTCTTTCTTCTACAAAATCTTGCAATGGCATTCCAATGACACCTAGAATGAACTAAATAAATTCACTTATAAATAAAAATGCTCAACATTTTATTATCTCTGCCTCTATCACACCTTGTAGCATTGCTTAACTATGTTCTAGCTATTGTAGCTCCTAGAACATGGTATCATTTATATGACATATTTATGACATTCAGTAATTGCTATTTTCACTAAGTAGTTTTTTTTGACAATTCTCATGGCTAGTCCCTTATCCTTTAGTTTCTTGGCTTGTATATGGACTCCTCAGAAAGGTTTTCTATCAAGATTCACTCTAAAGAGGGACTCCTCTTTATTATTATTCATTATAGACACTTTTTAACTCTTGGAAATACTTTGACTATTTATTTGCTTTTGATTTATCTTCTTTCTACGAATGTGAGCTCCACAGA
The DNA here is from genome assembly GCA_004027295.1 of Dolichotis patagonum. Taxonomy (NCBI): domain Eukaryota; kingdom Metazoa; phylum Chordata; class Mammalia; order Rodentia; family Caviidae; genus Dolichotis; species Dolichotis patagonum. The sequence continues at coordinate 52,146 of PVJX010008229.1, read as the reverse complement.
GGCAATGATTTGGGCTAGTTTAATACTGTATTATTAGCATTTAGCATAATATTTGGTACACATAAAATACTCAATAAATATTAAAATTATAAATCAATTAATGATTCCTGCTTTGAAGAATACTACTATTGTATTCACATTTTTTTCACCTACTGAGAGAATCACAGAACTGAGCAAAAACATTATCTAATCAAAGGTCTTCATATTATAGTTTAAGAAGCTAAAACGCAGAACTTAAAACTGAGTTGTTTAGATTAGCTGATGGTTGAGTTGTTAAGAACCAAAACCCTCACATTCTGATAAAATTTTATTCAATTTGTATTTCTCTAGAATAAACACATTCACATAAACACATACACACACAAACAATAGGACCCTAAAAATACTGCAGGACAGCCTTAAGGCTATTGTGATTTAAGTTGGTGTTGTAGTGTTTCACAAAGTCTATTTCACCAAATTTTAGTCCTATATCTTCTACTTTTGTAAGACTTTTCTCTACTGAAATTCCACAAATCATTCATCTGAAACTTTTTTAAAGTAGTTTCAAAAATAAACAAGTTATTAGTGATATTTTGTTATAATATCAGCACAGGAAACTTACATGCCAGAGCTTATATGTAACACAGAACTCATGAAGAAAATTTAAGAATAAAATTGAGTTACTATATAGATAGTTTTGTAACTGTGTGCCTAGTTTCCAAGGCTTTCCTATTCAGATTGAATCATATCATAAAACTGTAGCTGGCTTTAAAAAAACTTTAACATGTTGTAAGTCATTCTCCTATAGCTACAAACATATCATAAAACCTAAGTCGAGCCAAAATACCTTGACTGGAAGCCAATGAAATTCAATGTCAATAGAATTTAAACTACACAAAATAGCTAAAAGTGTACAATTATTTTAATTTAATAAATTCATGTAGATTATTTTGATGAGTGAAAGACTTGGTAATTGTTATTCATTGATTTACATATCTTATAAAAAGTTAACAATACTGAAGTATAGGGGCTGGGGATTTAGCTCAGCGGCGTAAGCACCTGCGTTGCAAGCAGGCAGTCATGAGTTCGATCCCTGGTACCAATAAAAAAACAAACAAAAAGATAAAAATAAAATACTGAAGTATACAACCTTGGTGCTTCTTCCCATAATTTGTATGTCTTGCCTTCCTTTTAAGATAAATGTTATTAAACATGAGGTGGTAGAAAGAAAATAGGCAGGAAATCAGAAATAAGAAGCTCTAACCTCTTTTGATAACTTGCTAATTTTATGGCTGAGAAAAATGCAAAGAAAATGGATCGAACATACCACACTCAGTATTATGTGAGGGCCTCATTTTCAAGTGCTGCTTGGGCAGTAGTGACTTTTTTTTTAAAGACAGGGTCTCACTAGATAATCCAACTTACTATGTTGCCAGGCTGGCCTCAAACTTGTGGGAATCCTCCTGCTTCAGCTTCCTGAGGGACAGTAGTAATTTTAACAGTAAAAATATTACAGTTAGTTAGAAATAGGATGTATGAAGTCACTAAATTTAGGAAAATATATGGGTAAAATAAGGACAAAAAGATCATGTTCATATTACTATAATAATAAAAGTGAAAGGAACCCAGAATATAGCCAAGGTCTGACCTACTGAGCAAAAGGCCCTGTTAATGTAGTAACAGTATCATTCTCTTACTTAGACTATCATGAAAGAAACACATGCAAATAGAATCAATAAAAATTAAGGTAGAGTCAAATATATAGTAAGCTCCACCTTGAAGGAAGGGCTGGGAAAAGTTTGGGAAGACAACAAATGAAGTTATGAGGCAAATATTTTGACTTAAGTTTTGAAAAGGCAGGACTAAATCTGACTATGATGTATACCTGTTTCTTCTCCAAGTAAGTTTTGTCAGATCCAAAACAGAAATACACATCACTGCTTAGAAAAAACACTGGAGTGATGGTGCATGCCTGAAATCCCACCAGGTAGGAGGCTGAGGCAGGCAGAAAGACTACCATGAGTTTGCAGCCAGGTGGGGTTACATAGTGAGTTCAGTGACAGCCCAAACTACATAGTGAGACCTGCTTAAAAAAGAAAGAAAAAAAATAAAAAAAGTTGAAAACGTGAAGACCTGGGAACAGATGCACACTACTGATGACCTGTACAGATACTCTAGTTCAGGGGATGGTTCATTCTACTCTAATAAGAGTAGTCTAATAAGAGTATTCTAAAGGTTGAATCACATAGGAAGGTGGGGAAATTAGAATATGGAATCAATAGTATACGATCTTAATACTTACAACAACCCCTTATGTTATATAAGAAAAGCAATCTTAATGTTACAGAGGGAAAATTGATCAGAAAAAATAAGAATTTTGAGTCAGAAGTGGTAAGAGTTAAAAATCTGAATTTATAGTTCAAAAGACTGTGAAGTTTCCTGTTCACTCTACTATGAGCCAAGTTACATGATTATACTGCCTGTCTTTTGGGACTGATGCATGAATTAAATTAAGTAGTAGTTTGTTTTATTTTTGTTTGAACTAGAAATCAAACTCAGGACCTCACGCTTGCTAGGCAGGTACCACGCTGTTAAGCTATATTCCCAGGCCCTAGTAGTTTGTTTTAAAAAGTTCCATTATAGGTGTCTACTTTGAGAACCAAGAATTATGTTGGTTCAGGTACTGAGCTAATATTCATGAAATATTTTAGAATACAATCTCTTTATGAAATAAATCTATTATGTAGTCCACGATATGTAACGTGTAACAATCATACTTCAGAAATTGTTTTATAACTATGATTTCCATTTCTTTCTTTTTCCTTCCTTCCTTCCTTCCGTACTGGGGATTTAATTCACAACCTCACACTTACCAGGCAGGTGCTTACACTGCTAAACTAAATCTTTGGCCCTCCCTCCCATTTCTTGAACAGCAAGATAAATGACCTTATTTCTGATTTCAAAAAACCTAACAAATGAGGAGATAGCTGTATTAAATCCTATGCACTGGGGCTGGGATATAGCATGATGGTTCAGTATAAGGGCTTGGTTCAATACTGTACAAACACAGGAAGAATGAAGGAGCGAGGGAGAGGGAGACAGGGAGAAGAAGTGAGAGAGGAAAATCATGTGTGTCAAAAGACTCTTTCAAGTTTACATGTTAATATAGCAAAAACATTCAAGATATACTTTTTTTACATTGACTACAGCAATATTTTTTATTTTTTAGGTCTCAAACCATCAGAAAGAATTTTTTTACTATTATGCAGCACTTATACATTTTTAAAACATGTACACAGCATGGTAGGAGAGTAAACTTGTAAAAACAACTTGTAAACTATTGAGGCATACTTACTTGTTCTAAGAAATAAATTGTTCTTTTGAGAAAAAAATGCAAACTTGTATACATTCATTTTTAAGAAGTGAGTCATAGTTATCTATATAGTATGATTATCAATGGAAACATGTATATCAACTTGTCAAAATACTATACCTTCTTCTCCTTGAACAGGTTCTTCTAGTAGCAACTCTGTCATACATTCCCAGTCTTTCAACAGTTCTTGAGAGCTCTCCCACAAACTGTCCACCAAGTAGGCTGCATGTTCATGTAACTAAAATGAACAAACTCAGTGTAACTAAAGAATGTTTAATGAGAAAAACACCAACTAATACTATGTTGAGTTAATGAACCATTTTCATCATAGTTAAAATGGCTTTGACTCAATGATTCTAAGAAGCATTTAAAGAACCATATATAATTCAGGACTTAGTATGTAGAATCAATTAACTTTTTAACATTTATGATGGTAAAATTTAGGATCTCTTAGTCCAATGAGAAAACAGAGCACTAGTTAGCAGCATTCCCAAAATTATAAGCCAAAGCTAAGTCACTTTTTACTATACCTGCTTGTCTCTTTTAAATTCTTTTTTGTTTTATATTTTTTAAAAAAGAAATAACCAATTTCTCCTATAATCCCATTTGAGACCTTGGTGTTAGCCTTGCTTACTTTACATCTTCATTTGGTAAAGACAAAAAAAAAAATCATTATCTCTCTCCTCTTTTTTATTTTCATTTCCACTTGACTCAATACAACCCTTACCTAATCTCATTTTATTGGTCATTGCTTTCTTCATAATTTTTACTGGAACCCATGTTCTCACAGCAAACACACTTATATTACTCATCAAACACTTAATAAAATCTCTGTACTACCTGTTGGTCATTAAACTTTGGGCAATATGGTTTATTCCAAAAGTTCTGGAGAATGAATGGTAGTAATGACTGTACAGTATAAATTTTATAATGCGTATTTGACCACTATAAAAATATGCTGAAGACATAGGTTTTTATCCTTGATTATGTAGATGTGTATGTGTACAAAACAGGTATTTATATGCACATTATACATTTGGTGGTTTATATCTTTTATAAATATAAAATATTCCCCTCTGTGACTCTTAATGCTTTTGGTCTATAATTCTCATTTATCTTTTAATATAATGTCCTTGCACCATTTTCTTTTTGTAGATACCTGTTTATGTCTAGATATTCCCCCCAAAGCCTCATGCGGTCATAGATTTTTGTTTGTTTTGTTTTAAGGCAGTCGAATCTACAGTGTATGACTGATGTGAAGTACACTGTTGGGATGAAGGATGCACGTGCTATTACTCACCCTTGGGTGGATAGCTGCATGCTACATAAGAGGCAGAAAGAGTCCTGTCTCTCTCTTGTTGCTCTTGTTTTTTTCTGCCACAATGTACTACTGCCCCTCTGCCATACATGACTGTGTCTTGGAACCAGCCACCTATGGACTGAAACCTCTACGAACTGTGAACTAAATAAACTTTTATTTCTTTAACTTGTGTGTGTTGGGTATTTTGTCTCAGCAAGGAGAGAAATGTAACTAAGACAGCTTTTCTTATAACTTAATACCCCCAGATGAGAATTATGACATCAGAAAAAATACTGTATTTGTGAACTACTTGTTTTACTTTGACTAACACATATGTAAACAGGATATAGCTACTTTTATATCTTTATTTCAACTTCCAGTAACAATGGATACTGGAAATATTCCTGAAATTTTGTTTTGCTTTTTGTCTATTGAGAAAAGGTCTTACTCTGCAGTTCAGACAGGCCTTGAACTCTCTATGTAGCCCAGGCTAGCTCCAAACTCATGATTCTCTTACTTCAACTTCCTTAGTGCTAAGGTTACACCATGCCTGGCTTTATTCTTGGCATTTTATTCTCTGTGATCTATGCAGTATTTCCTTGTGTGCTTTCCCTCAGTTTTATTTTCTAACATATTTCTCTGTTATTAAGATCACTAGCACATTTGTATTTAATTTGAAAATGGCACTCCTGTCTTAAGAGTATTTTTGATTTATGTACTTTAAACTTCACAGCCATATTATTTAGGTTTAGTTCTAAATTTTGAGACCTGCTTGCTCACCAAAGCTTCATATATTTTTATTTTTCTTTTACTGTATACATTTTTTCATGTGGCTAGAAAATATCCTCAACTAGTAGTCTACATATAGAGTTCAGAGGTAATAAACTTTCCTGAGCTATGTGTCTGTCTTCTGGTTAGTTTCTTTCATTTTCTCTGTTCACTTTATAGAGCTCCTACTAGATCAATACAATTTTTAATCCGTACTCTGTTTCTCTTAGGCTTTTCTTCCTTTGTATTAAGAAAAATTCTTTGGTTCAATCTATAGCCAATCCTTTGATGTGTCAATTGAGACCAATATTTATTGACTACGCTTCTTAGATTTTAAAATCAAGTTGTTATTTCTGTAAAGTATCTTCCTCTTTCTAAACACTCTCCTCTCACGTGGCATGTCTTTCTTCTAATGGCATAATTCTCACCTGGGGGAAAATAATTAAATATTTTTGTCAATAAGTTGATGAGTGTTATGCTTCTTCAAATTTCAGAGATTCTTTGTGGCAATTAATATATGTTAATGGTTTAGACTAAAGAATGGTAGTACCCAGAATCCATCCATTCATTCTTTCTTTCTCCTCCCCTGCCTTGTATTTTTATTTTTTGGCTGTTTTATTTTTATTTTAAAGGGGGTAAAATTACAACGAAACAGAACAGAACGGGACATAAGAAAGCATAAATTTCAAAGCTAGACAACCAGAGAGCTTCACTATCTGTCTTATTGTCTCGTTTTCTTCAAAATGGTTGTCCGTATCTTTGCATACGGGGAGCTCATACTAAATAACATAGCCAATCTTTTCACAAGATGTGCAGTTCACTGGCTCCCACTTGCTGGGGGGGGGGGACAGGACGGGGAACAGGATGACATGAGATGTTTGATTCTCAGCCCATGCACCGGCAGGCTCACAGCCGCCCCCCAGAGAGGGGAGGAGTTCCTTGTTCCCGTGGCACCTTGAGTCAACCCCACGGTGCAGGTCCCAATGTGCCAGGGTTTCTCTCCTTCAGCCGCTGAAGTCTACCACACTCACAGCTGCCCCCCAGAGAGGGGAGGAACTCCTTGTTCTCCCGGCACCGCGAGTCAACCGCACAGTGCAGGTCCCGACGTGCCAGGGTTTCTCTACTTCAGGCCACCGAAAGTCTGCCACACTCACAGCCGCACCCCAGAGAGGGGAGGAGCGCCTTGTTTTCCTGGCACCACGAGTCAACTGCACGGTGCAGGTCCCGATGCACCAGGGTCTTTCCTTCGGGCCACAGAAAGTCTGCCACACTCACAGCCACCCCCCAGAGAGGGGAGGAGCTCCTTGTTCTCCTGGCACCCCAAGTCAACAGCATGGTGCAGGTCCCAAGGTGTGAGGGTCTCTCTCCTGCAGGCCCCCGAAAGTCTGCCATACTCACCTGCTATTTCTTTCTGATGAATTGACCATTCCATTTCCAAAGTTCTGAAATGGCCAACAGACCACAGAAAGAATTCTCTTTAGGCTCCTGTTTGAAACCAGCAGCTATAGCAATCTGCTGGTCTTGCTTCAGGGCCACTTTTTTTATTTTTTGGAGATAGGGTCTCAGTAAATAATTCAGGTTGGCCTTGAACATTTTATGTAGCCCAAGCGCAATCTTTCTGCCTCAGCCTCCTGAGTGTAGGGATTATACATGTGGACCATCATACCCAACTCAGCATCCTTTTTTTTGAGTCTGATTACAAGATCCTACTCTTCTTGATAAAGCAGGAAAGTGGAAAAAAGAGATCTGTATCAGGTAGATTTTCTTTCTACTGTATAGGTAATTTGTCTTTTGAATGTAAAATTTTCTCATCTCTATTGGTAGCCATAATTATCTGAGCATTTACTATCTCTGCTCTCAGACCTACTGCATCAACAGTTGTAAAGTGACAAATGAGCTCGGCTAAAGGACAACCACTTATTTACTATGTGTATGTTACCTACTTACCACCTTCTGCTGCTCTGATTTTTAGTGTATTTCAGGATTCATCAGGAAATCGCAGTTAAAAATGGAATTTTCTATTTTTGCTTCATGGACTATACCACTGGATAACCCTGCTGGAATTTGCAGTCTTTCCTTACTTACTTTGAAGCTTCCATAAATTCCTCACAGTTTTGGTGAATTGGTAACACAATTTTTTTGTTTTGTTTTTTGAGACAGGATCACACTATGTAGTTTAGGCTGGCCTCAAACTCATAGCGGTCCTGTTTCTGCCTCCTCAGTGCTGGGTTTACAGGAGTGTGCCATCATGTTGGGCACCTCTTCCATCTTACCTAGGTTTCTAGTGGTGAAGTTGATGGCACAATTCAACCCCTTTGATCCTGAACTGAGGCAAATTAAAATTTAGCTCTGGTACACTGTCAATATTCCTCTGAGAAATTTTGAGGTGTTTGGTTTTTTTGGATTGAAGACTGCAACTGAGAGATCACTGAATTATATTCCCAGCCCTTTTTACTTTATTTTGAGAAAAAGGGTTTTTCAATGCAGGATGACCAGTCAGAGATTGGTGTGATATAATACTAAATCTAGGATAGTCCTACTGTCTGTGGGCACCTACGACAACCAGAGAATTTGGTGGCTTCAACTTTCTGTTAGATTACCAGGTAAAACAATGTTTGAGGAAAAAAGAAAAAAAAGTTCTAACATGCCCTAGTAAGGGGATAACATCATAATCACTTTTCAAACACTTTAAACCAAAGTGGAAGATGACATTATAAGAAGGAAGACAATGAGGCATTTTCAATAGCCTTTAAAAACCAAAAACAAAACTTTGGGATTAAAAAGGAATGGGAAATGTAACAATGCTTAAAAAAAAAAAAGTTGTTTCCAGTGTCACTTTTTAAAAAAGTGTGAAAATCAGGTAGCTAACAAGGATTCTTCAAATATAAGATGAACAAAAATTGTAACTCTTTAATACATTTTAAAAAAATCACTGTATGACAACATGGACAAGTAAAATGGTATCAAAATGTATTTATAAATTATTATATAAATTAAAATTATTTGCAGTCCTGTTAAATAGAAATATATTTTGATTTGTATCTTTCTTCTAAATTCATATAGAGGACAAATCAATTTCATTTTCCTGGTAACTTTAATTATAATTTTCAAGGTATATTCTAACCTATCTTTAATTAGGTTCAGACTTACTTCCAATATTTTATATAAAGTTTTTTCTGTCTTCTAACCTGTCTGTTAGCTAGATAAGAACAATGAAAGACTACACTGTATGGTAGAAACTTAAAATAATCCTTTATATCTCAAATCATTTAAAATTCAAATAATCACCCCAAGTATTAAGCATACAATTTCTAAATAATTTGTGTCCACTAAAATATAGCCATTCAAAGGTGAATCTTGAAGAATGAAACAGAAACAAAAAGAAAAAACCAAAACTAAGCCAGAGAAATAAACAACCTCAGGATCTCATTTGTATCTTAGAAATGAACATTATGGTGACAGTTCTTGGGTGTATCAATGACACGGCCATCAAAGTTCTGACTGTCACAATTAGTCTCAACATTCCATATGCTTACAACGAGAAAGCCTATATTTCTAGATTGTATAATAATTTTTTAAAATAATTACTAATAGCTTCCTTGTCCCTATGAAACATATGAGATTCTGTAACAAACTCCATAGTTTATAATAGCTATAGGGAAATCTGCACTAACTGCATTCAAATTTTAATTATCCTTCTAAAAGGCATGCATCTAACATACAAGGTATTTTGTCATTTGAAATTAATGAGTGTCATAGAGGTTGTGGCAATTTTAAAATGTCATGTTGGCAGCAAAAGAAAACTAATAACTAGTTTAAGCAGGTTTCTTAACCTGTATAATTTCACCTGTGCTGTGAACCTCTTTCAACATTTTACAATTCTATTAAAATACCACTATTTCACACTCTAAACTTTTCATCAGTTTAATATTTTCATGTCTCATTCCTATTGATTTTTGAAACTACTTTTGGCATATGGTCATCATTTTATATAGGCTTTGACTATTGAGTTATACTTTTTATTTAATTTGTCTAAAACGTAAGGGAGTAAGGAATATAATTTCAAATGAGTTATTCTAAGTGTGTTATTTATTGGACATTTAGATATTTTGTACTTTATTCTATAATTTACCCAAACTTGCTTTGCTAATAAAATAATGTTTTATATACTTGCTGTGTAAAGTGTGAACGGAAGGGAGGGGATTGAAAAAAAAAAAAAAAGAACTAGCATGCAGCATGTATAGGTAAAAATTCCCTAATGAATGTGATTATTATGTATATCAAAAGTGTACCAATAGACTTAATTTAAAAAATCAGTTTACCAAAAAAAAATAAAAAATAAAAAAACACAAACAAACAAAAAACCCCAAAGCAACAAATGACCATAAGAAGGAAAAAGCAGAACAAAATCTCAGGACCCTCTTCAGAGCTTCCATGTCAGAAATGGCATTTTAACAACATATACAATGAGCACATTAAAACATTATTCTTAAATACATTCTTTACTCAAATGCCAAATCTCCAGCTGGTTTTGTTTTTAAGTTTATTTTTTTCTCTATGCATCACAACTCAAAATAGCAGGTTAACTCCTCTGCTTTCTACCCTGCTGTGTCCTAACCAATGTCATTCAATGAATTCAGTACATACTTTCCTGATTTTATTTTTCATGTAGCTTGCCTGTTTGTCTCTTCCTAATAGCTCCTATAGCACTCTCAGATTTGAACATTCATGGAACCTTTTGAATTTCTCTTCTTCTCTGACATTCCAATACAAGTCAAAAACACTTTTTCCAAGTAAAACTGAGCCTTAAATTTCTAGAATTTCTTTAGTTGTTTTTTTTAACTCTATTGTCACTCATTTCTAAATTCATTTGGGGGCTCTTTAGGTTAAGTTTACCAGTTCTCCCAATGTCATCCTAGTAATAAAAATGTCAAACAGTGTTTTAGTAGGCAAATGAAAGTTTATCTGGGAAAACATCCCGATACATAACACATTATGAGTGTAATTATAAAATCACTTGTTTTTTAAAGCCAAGGTCTCACTATGTAGTCCAGGCTGGCCCCTGCAGCTATCTTCCTGCCTCAGTCTTATAAAATTATTTACATGATAACTGATTGTAGCATATAGTTATATTGCCATGGTAATTACAAGTATAGTAAACTTTACACTGTCAAATAAAACAAAATGAGTATTTCTTTTCCTAATTCAGTAGTAAGATTTTCAAATGACAGAATTAATGGTTTTAACAGATTGACAACTTTCATAAACAATTTGAAAGTTACAGATAAGAATTCAAGTAAAAAAAGTATGAAGTACTGCAAGACTGAAATTGCATAAAAGTTTTAACAAATTTACTAGTTTATATTCAGTGTTGCACCACACCTACAAATATATTAAGAACTTTTTCCTACAAAAGGCAGAATACTGATTCTATAATCAAGCAGTTGAAAAAATGCACAAGAGACATTTGACTGAAAAAAATCAATTAATTACAATAAATTAAATAACAGTTTTATTTAATATATAATATATAGTTATGTTAAATTTTTTTTTACCTCACTTTCAAGAAAAAAAAGAACAAGCATCCTAATGAGGTTCCCATTAGGACTATTCCTTCCTCTCCTCTTTGCTAATGCTTCTTCTGCTTGTGGGTCATGTCTGCTAAACAACCTGAGGGGGAAAAACAGCATTACGAACTCACGTGAATACGAATTTTACTACCCTCCCATATAAATCATGTTAGCGTTACAAAAGATCTACTATCAAATTATCAATCTAATTCCAATACAGATGTATCAATGTTGTCTCTACAGGTCAAAAATGGTTAGATTTGAAAAATTTCAAACAGATCAACCATACATAAAATGTAGAAAGTTTTTTTACTGATAAATAATGAATACTTGAATATTTATGAAAAAATACCAGCACTGCTATTATTCTGTATGACTGATACTGTAATATAAAATTTAAATTGAGGTCTATTTTCTATTTTACAGTATTATAGAATTTTACAGTATTATAGAATTTAACCTAATCTTCCAGCAATAATTATAAAATTTCTTTTAGTCTTCATTACCTCTTAATTGTTCTATATTTATATCCAATGATTGAGAAACAGCACTGTTTTCAATAAAAATGACATTTAATACTACGAAAATACCAATTAGTAACAAATTTCTAAAATATGGGTAACAAAGGATATGAAAGCTTTAGATGCATTCTAATAAAATGTAAGGACTGCTGCTAGGCATGGTGGTACAAGCCTAAGATCTCAGAATTCAGAGGCTCCAAGCAAGAGGACTGCTGCCAGTTCAGGGCAGCATGGACTATATACTGAGACGTTATCTCAAAAAACATACAATCAAACAAGCAAGCAAGCAAGCAAACAAGCAAATAACTTAAGGACTGCTAAATATCTCATATTTCCAGGCACTGTTCTAGGCAATGGGATATATAGGTAAATATGAGTAAACAAAGCTAAAGTCCCTATTCTCATGGAACTCTACTTCATGTATGTCAATAAACTAAGTGCATGCTTATCTCAGGCGTCACATGAATAGGCAAGTAGCTTCTATGAGTTATGTAAATCAGGACAGGTTCGTAAATAAAGGGCTAACTGAATAAAATGAGAACGATTTCATGTGATGTAAAAACAAACTAATTCTAGTAGAATACAACAACAGAAAAGTTTAATCTTGATTGGCAGAAGCATGACTGAGCTTGAGTTTTAAGATATTAATGACTTCTTAAACCATAGTGGTTTAAGAGAAGGTTTTGCTAGGTGTTTGCTAATGGTTGTCAGGAAGATTACAAGTTTGAGGGCAGCCTTAGCAACTTGCCAAGAATCTTTCTTAAAATTTAAAAAGGACTACAGATATAGTTTGTATAGAATGTTTACCTAGCAAGCGTAAGTTTACTGAGTTCACTCCCAGTATCACACACAATAAAGAGTGGTTTTGTCTTTAGGTAGTAAATGGAGAACATCAAAGTTCCTGATAATTTAAAATATACCAGTTTAGATACTTCTAAATATAAGGTACTCAAATTAGCTTAAGTTTTTAATGTTATAATATGGAGCTTTGGGTGATGTATTAAAATATTCATTTCAGGTATGTTTTATTATTTTTTAATGGTTGGTTAAAATTGCTCATTAATGTGCAGATTGCGTAACACTGATGCCCAAGCACACATACACGTAGCATGTACTCCTAGGGCTACTCTGTATCTTAGTTGTTAGGACTTCTAATAGATAACTGCATCAGATGGTGGAAGAATGCTAAAAGAATAAGTTATTAAAAGTCAAAAGTTATTAAAACTTGTATGTCTCCAAAGTAAGGGCCTAAAATCAGCTTATGGAGGAAGTTTTAATATTTGCAAAGGAATCTGCTCTACTTTAAGACAAAATGAAGGCTTACTTCTCCAAATTTTTAATATAAAATACTTCTATTTAAACATTTAGGAACTATTTCAAACTTATGTGTACGATAAAAATATTTTTTTGATTTGTGTGGTATGTTGTTATGATCTCTGTTCTACAGAGAACCAACCTTTATTTTCTTTTTGAAGGCATAGAAGCAATAAATTTTTTCTAAAAAACACAAAATTATTTGGAAAGTTTAGAACAAAATAAAGTAGAAAATAGTAATACCGTAAAAAGGAAATTAACAACACTATAACACACCACTGATATTTGTGACAGACAACATGCCAAAATAAATATGGAAACTGCAATATTCTATTGAGTGCAGATGTCAGGATGTTAGGTTCAATATATTATTTTAAAAGTTTTGCCAGAAAGTCTTAATTTTCTTCTTTACTTTCATTGCCAGTATACACTAGTATCTTGTTTCTACTTAAGAAAGATTTCTCACATAAAAACATCTTTTCCCACTTTTGAGTAGTACAGTTAAGTACTTAACAATTTATTATTGCAGTACTGACATGCAGATACTGGATGTAGGGACATGCCTTCCCATTATCAAAGTTAATTATCCATGTACAATAGTAGCCCAGAGCACAATTTCCATCTATTTTTTAGCATAATCACAAGTCAGTACACAAAATAGACTTTTGGATTCACCTGCCAATAATAGAAGCCACGAAATTAAACCCATGAGCAAAACTATCAAAAAGAAAACAATGCAAAAAATCATATAACCAATAATGTATTTATATTGTAAGAATAATTTTACTAATAAATGATATACAGACACCACAATAAAACTGAATTTCATTTATGTTCATAAGTTCAGTTCTCTGTTTTGCCAAAAAACAGATGAAATTTTAAAAATCTACACTTAACTGTATATGTCAGTTTCAGAATTACTATAGGTTACAGACTGAAATAATTCTTATCCCAGTGGAGAAGATGGAAAAAAAAAAAACTATGAAATGTTAGACAGATATTTTGCAACTGAGCCTGCTTCCTATTTAGTTTACAAATACTGAAAAAGTGAGATGAGAAGTATTTTAAGCTGAAGAGAAAAAAAAACTAATGAAAGGAAAAATTGTTAGCTGAAAAGCTTTTTATAAATTTCAGATACTGCCCAAATCTGTGCTCATAATCATCTGTCCTCTCACACTTCAGGGAAAAGGAATACATCATAAAGCATAACCACCCTCAGAGATGTGATTCATGATGTGTACCCAGGCCATGAGTCTTTATATTCTCCTCTAGAGTAGTATGAAATGGATACTTTCAGCACCATGCCCTTTCAAACACTATTTTCTAGCAACTCTAAACAATGATAAAACAAAATACAAAGTGGAACTTAGTTTTCAAAGATAATTAACTCACTTTTTGTGAAGGAATTCTCCAGCTGCCACAGCAACAGGGCGATGTGCTGAGTATACCAAATGGTAAACATTTTCACAGTCTTCATTGGAAAGGGCTTCTTCACTTCCACTGAAAAATTCAGAAAGTACTCTGAACCAAAACAAATACTGATTTTTCAATTCTAACTTTACTTACATTTTTCAAAGTTCATTATAAAAGCTGAAGGCACAATGATTTTAGTGCTGTTTTTATCTTCCTTTGAAAATGTTTTTCTTTACAAAAGACAGGCATAAAAATTTAGAAAACACAAATAAAACAAGAAAATAAAATTTACTGAATTCTACCTACAATGATTATTAATATGTAAGGGTATGTAGAAGCCTAAATTAGCTCAAGCTTTTGAATATGCGTAGAATTTTTGTTGATATGTTCTGGGAATGTGGCTGTTACTGTTTCAGAGAGTTAAAACTGTTCTATGTAGCTTTTTCTTCTAGAAATTTTAACTTTGAAATTGTATTTTATGACCATATTTATAATATTATTTGGTCTTGTTATTAATAAATGCATTCTGTAGTTGCAACCATTCCTTTACTAATACAATGTTCCTACCTTTCTGTTCTTGTCTTCTTAAAGTGGGTCATTTGTTAGCTGGCCACACGTGTTTCAGTATTTTTGCCAAGTAAGGAACACTCATTTCCTGACTACTAGTATTTTAAAAACATCTGCAATGATTACCGATTAGTAACAACTAGATGAGATTCAGAATCCTTAGGCTGCACAGGTAAGGGAACATACCCCCCATTCATATCTGGAGATCCCATATAAGCTAGGATGTTGAGGAATCTATCAAAATTAGAATGACCTTCTCAACAAAAGAAGGTAGCTGTATCACAGTATGAGGGAGAAACTGTAGTACTGACTGGCTGAAAAGCAGCTGAATATGAAGAATGGGAAGCATTTTTAAAGTCCCAATAAAAAGATAAAAAACTAGAAATTAGGAGAAATTAGGAGACTGAGCAATAAACTGTAGAGAATATTCTTTTTTCTACTTCCTCCACTTTCTTTTCTTTTTTGGGCAGGGAGGATTAAATGTTAAAGTGTTGTGTTATTCTGAGGTTTTCTCCACAAGGCAACCTTTAACACTGTTAAGGTTTGTGACTAGATGTCTGCCTAAAGCCTCGTGTAGTCACAGGGTTTTTTCAGAGGTGGCTGAATCCAGTGTGTGGTACTGGGATTAAGGGTGTATGACAACTAAATCAGTCCACTGACTGGTTTATCACTGCTGTAATCTCAGTAGTCTGGATAAAATAAAAGGCAAAAAGATGCCATTAAGCCCCCTTACAGCTTTTGCTACATTTGTGCCCTCTGTGAACCACACTGCCCCACTTTGGAGCCAGCTGATCATGGACTGAAATCTCTACTAACTGTGAGCTAAATAAACCCTTGTTTCCTTAACTGTGGGTTTTTTGTCTCAATAATGAGAAAAGTAACTAAGACAAACAACAAGTTTCAGAGAACTTCTATAACTTTTTAAGCATCCCTTACAAATACAGGAAAGTTTAGAAATCAGAATCTGGCTCAGGGCTTAGCAAGTTCCAAAGGAATAGTCAACAGCAGCAGGATAAAAAGGGAGGTCTAGAAGGGAGAGAGGAGCTACTTTCAGCATCAGAAATAGTCTTGACTTCTGGTAGGCTATATATGGTATACTGAAAACAAGTCTGAGTAGTTTTAAAAAGACTTTGCCCAAGCTAGGTATGGTGGTGCACATCTGTAATCCAATATACCTGGGAGGCTGAGGCAACAGGTTCACAAGTTTAAGGCCAGCCTGGGCAACTTAGCAAGACACTCCAAAAAACAGAAAGACCGTTTCCTATAGGACTATCTACAGGAAAGCAATTCTAACACAGAAAGTCTGAAAGCCAGGAGCTGGGTCACAAAGTAAATTACTAAAGGAGGCACTGCCCACTCTAGGGAACTATAAATCCGAGTTTGTAGAATAAGATCGTAAGGAGTCACAAAGTCCAATGTATTAGGGTATCTGACACAACTAGAAGACTACAATTATATGTCGAAATAAGACCATTTTTTATCTTCTCTAATGAAAACACAAACAAGAACTTTAAATATACTTTTAAGACCAAATTATCTTATAAATTAATAGTCAAAGTTAAAATTTTAGACAATAAGATTTCAGAACTTTGAAAATACTCTAAAAGAAAGTAATCCAGATTAGATAATTTTGTAGTAAACTATGAGGTGATTATGCTTTAAAAGAAGAAGTATCACAGTAAAAAATGAGTAATTAAATGACCAAGTACTTAAAGCTAACAGCAAGACAGATACTCAAAATAAATAGTAGTAGACAAGCTGTTTCTTGGACATAAGGTTAATATCTAGATATATAAAGAACTCAAAAAAAATTATACCACCCAGTGGAAAAAACTCAATAAAAATGGGCAACTAAAATGGACATTTTTTAGAAATGAAAATGATTAATAAACACATGAAAATATGTTCAGTATCTCTGGCCAATAGACAAATGCAAATTCAAACAACACTCAGATTTCCTTTTACTCTAAGAAGAATGGCTTCAGAATCATCAGGAAATCAAACAATAAATGTTGATGAGGCCATAAGGGAAAAGGGATTCCTTTGCATTGTTGATGGGACCATAAACTAGTAAACCACAGGAGAACTCTCTCTTTTTTTCTAGAAAGGATAAATCTCTGTGGGAAACTACTGTTTTTAAGCAGCAAAAGGGCAAGAAGTTATTACATTTTACAAAGACAACAGATCCTCGATTATGCAGATAGATAAGGACTAAAAAAAAAATGTCAGTTTAGCAAGTTCAGTCATGAAGAAACAAAAACCAAACAGACCAGCAGCAAGTAATAACACTAAATCAGTGATGAAGAAGTCTTTGATCAAGGAAAAGCCCAGCATCAAATGGCTTCACTGCTAAATTCTACCAAACATTCATTAATTCATTCATTCATTCATTTTGGTTCTAGGGACTAAGCCCAGAGGCTCTCTACAAGTGAGCTACATACATCCCGCCTTTTAAAACTTTACTTAATTTTTTGTTTTGAGACAGAGTCTAAGTTGTCAAAGTGGGACTCAAATTTGCAATCATGCTGCAGCCTCCCTCAGTGCTGGCATATAGACATGTGCCACTGCACTATGCTCTACCAAATATTTAACAAAGAATTACTACTTCTTAAATTATTAGGAAACTAAACTATTTCTTAAATTATTCCAAAAACTAGAAAAAGAACAAATTTTCCCCAACACATTCTACAAATACAGCACTGACTCAACATCCAAACCAAAATAAGACAATAAAAAAAGAAAAATACAGGGCAACAGTTTTGACAAATATATATGCAAAATTTCCAAATAAACAGTAAAAAACCAAATCAAATAGAACATTAAAAAGATTGTTCATGATGATGAAATAGGATTTATCCTACAGATGTGAGAGTGGTTCAGCACAGGGAATCAATAAATATCAAACAACGTATCAGCAGATAAATAAAATCCACATGTTCATCTAAATACATATAGAAAAATCATTTCATAAAATGCAACAGTTTTTAATGATAAAATACTGAACAGTAAATACAGAAAGAAATATAAGGCATCCAAACTGGAAAAGTCATCCAACCGTCATCTTACATATTGACAGTTATTTATGGAAAGACTGCCAGACAACCATTACAACAAATAAATGAACTCAATGAAGTTGCAGAATACAAAATCAACACATGAAAGTCAGTAGCACTGTTATATGTCATGAGCAAATTATCTGAAACATAAACCAGAATTGCAATCCCATTTATGAGAGCTATAAAACAAAAACATTAATAAGAAATAAATTTAACCAGTGACAAATGATGTTGTTAATGAAAACTATAAAGCACTGATAAAAGAAACTGAAGACATATACAAATAGAAGCACATTCCTTGTTCATACATAGAAAGGATCAATATTATTAAAAGCAATATTATCATCATCCACAGCAATCTACAGATGCAGTGTAATCCTTATCAAAATACTGACCAATTCTAAAATGTCGTAAATACCAATATATTCCAAGAATTAGAGTGATCTTGGCCAAAAAAACTAAAAATACAAAGCAGAACTCATTCTGCTACCTGATCTCAAAATACACTGCAAAGCAGCAGTAATCAAAACAGCATGAAATTGGCATAGTAACAAATCAATGGTATAGAACTAGGCCTAGAAATAAACCCATTCATTGACAGCTAATTTGTTTTGGATTAAGCCATTAAGAACACACTGGGGAAAGACTTTTTCAATAATTGGTGCTAAGAAAGCTGGATATTCAATACACACCAACAGAAAAATGTAACAAAACTCCTATCTCTCATCTATTACCAAATTTAACTTTAAATACTTAATGAAATACTTAGATGAAAGATCTGGAACTATGAAACTGCGGTAGGAAAAACATAAGAAAAATGCTTCTGGACACTGGAAGAGCCAGGGATGTTTCGGTGAAGAACCTGAAAAGCACAGTAAACACAAGTAAAGATACACAAATGGGATTACATCAAACAAAAAGCTTCTTCACAAAAAGGAACAATCAACAGAACAAAGAGGCAATATACAGAATGAGAGAAAACATTTGCTAATTATATTATGTGACAAGTGAGTTAATATCCACAGTATATAAGGAACTTTAAAAATCTAAAGAGCAAAAAGTGCAAACTTGATTAATAAAATGAACAATATCTCTATTCAGACATTTCTTAAAAGAAGACAAATGACCAACAGGTAAATGAT
This sequence comes from Dolichotis patagonum, assembly GCA_004027295.1. NCBI lineage: Eukaryota > Metazoa > Chordata > Mammalia > Rodentia > Caviidae > Dolichotis > Dolichotis patagonum. The sequence continues at coordinate 33,143 of PVJX010008229.1, read as the reverse complement.
AAAATGCCTAACATCATTCATCATCAGGGTAAGTAAAGTCAAAATCACATGTGTATACATAACCTTGTGTAAGAAAGGGTACTACCATAAAGACTAAGGGATAAGTCTTGGAAAAACTGTAGAGAAATGAGAACCTTTGTACACACTGTTGGTAGGAATGCAAATTAGAACAGCTGTTATGTAAAACAAAATGCATTTTCCTCTAAATAATAAAAACAGAACTACCATTTGCTCCAGCAATTCTACTTTTGGGTATATATCCAAACAAAATGAAACAGAAATGACAAAAAAAAAATATGAAATAACCAGGTCAACAGCAACAATAGCCAAAAGAGCCAAGAAACAGAAATGACTGAAGCGTCCAAAGAAAACATGATGCATTTACAAAGCAGAATATTATTCATTCACAAAAAGAATGAAATTTTGTCATCTGTCATAAGATAAAAGAACTGCAGGTCTTTATCTTAGGTGAAATAAAACAGGTACAGACATAAAGAGAATTCCCATGTAATTTCACATTGATACTTGAAATGTAAAGAAGTTGAAAGTAGAAATGTAGTTAAAGAGTGCATGAGGAGAGTATGGCAGAGAGAGGGCTAGGAATAGGGTTACCAGTGGGTACTGAGCTACTCTTAGGATCAAGAAGTCCTAGCACAATGTTGGGCAGTATGGGGGCTATAAATAATGCACAGTACATTTCAAAAAGATATAAGAAAAGATAGTCAAACATTTATTATAAAGAAATAATTAAGGGGCTTCTGGGGAAATGGCAGAGCATTGAGCAGCAGAGAAAGAGCCTCTTCAGGCTTGGTGTCCAAATCCTGGAATGTAGCAACATGAAAAAGAGAACAAGGACAGACATGGGTCCCATGCACACAGGAAGGATCTGAACTGAGACTTAAAGCCCATGAAGAGAAATAATTCAGGAATCAAAAAAAAAAAAAAAAAAAAAAAGAAAACCAGGGTCAGTGGTCCTACTAGATTGGGAGAAACAGCAAGGAAGCCATGCAAGCTCCCTGTGTGCCGGTGGAGCCCCTTGTGGTCAGGGAGAAGCTCCAAGGAACTTGTACAGTCTCCCTGTATGACAGCAGAGTCCCTGTGAGTGGGAAAAAGCAGCAAGGAAGCCGCCTCTGCCTCCTGCCTCTCCTCCTCCACTCTGTAAGCAACGAGACATAACACAGGCTGAGATGATAATAACTGAAGTAAGGAAGCAACCTGACATTTAAGTTGTTTGACTGACTTTGCAAGCCTGGGGCCAGTAGCCTGAGCAACTAATCAGAGAATAAGATGATGTAATATAGTAAAGATTGTGGATTTCCTACTGTCCTATCATTGTTTTGTTTCACTTTACTGTTTTGTTTTACTCTTTAAGATAGAATAAAATTAATATTTGATACTGTTACATTTAAACAGACTTAAACATACCATGTATGTATATACTAAAAAACACATCTTTCTCGATTAATATCTGTGCCTTCTTTCTTTATGGGAGTAAAAGAGATCAAACCCAGGGCCTTTGGCATACTAGCTAAGTACCCTATCAATGACTTAAACCCTTAGCGCCTTAAATTTTTTTTTTCTATTAAGTATCCATAAAAACAATTTAAAAATTATGACAGGTGTGGTGCCACATGCCTGTAATCCCTATACTTGGATTGCAGTGAGTTTAAAAATGGTCTAGGCTCCATAGTGAGTTCAAGTACAGTATGAATTATAGAGTAAGACTCCGTCTCCAAACAAACAAACCAATCAAATTTGTTCATGGACACAGATAAGGAAAGTAAAAAAAAGAAAAAAAAAAAAAGAAAAAAGGAGAATAATGATCAACAGCAAAAGACAACATCTCTGGGACCTGGAATCCAGATACCTAGAAAGTAACAACTTTGTGAAGGAAAAAAAAGTAGATTTCTGGAATTTGGGAGGAAGCTGAAAGGAAAACCATGAACTACAAAACTGGTGGCGAAACAGTCTGGAAAACTCACTCTGACTTCCTGGGGAATGGCACTGTCCCTGTGGATACAAGGTAAGCCTAGTGGCAGCAGACCTAGGAAGATACAATGGACCTGGCCAGCAGCTCTAGATCAAAGAAAAGTCTACAGCTATTGCAAACTGCAGTAACAGCATGGGGTTTTACTCCAAAAGTGACTCTGTACTGCAAGCTAGGGTTAAAAAAGAAATCTAGTGCAGTATCCACCTTACTGTCAGAGTGTTTAATCATGTGCCATTTGGAAAGGGGTTGAGTGTTTGAGATTGAGCCACCTAATAACTACCAAACAACTTCACCATAGGGTTTTCTGTGTTGCCGTTACATTGTGACTGGGTAAGAGACAGCCATGGGAGACAGCTGTAGAGCTAGAGTTGGCTAGACATCCCGAGAAGTTTAAACTTAGCCTGGGAAGGACATAGGCCCTGCCTTCCATAGTGTGAAGCTAAGTCTGGTGTGGGTGATTTTCAGTGGTGTGTAGGTCAGAAAGTACTGTCATTAAGTAGAGCAGTATGCCTGATTCATTATCCTGTGGCTAACATCCAGCACATAGAGGTCTAATTTCCTGCCCCATCTATCAATGTGAGCAAGAATACATCTCGACTTGGTTGGTTTCTACCATCTGAGGTGTACAGATAGATGGGCTTCAGAAGCATGGTGGCATCTCACAAACCCAAAGGTGTAAAGCCAGGGAGAAAAAAAAAGAATGACTTGCTAGATTACTAGACTGCAGATCCTGTAAAGAATGTACTCATTTAAAAAACTGGGAATTTTGGGATGCATCTTTTCCCCCTTCCTTCACTGGATTTTGAGAGTTTGAGAATCCCACCCACTCTTTTTTGCATTTCCTTTCATTTTTTCATTTTTTTGTTTCATCTTTTCTGTTACATTTATCTACTTCTATTACTTTACTTTTAGTCCACAACAGGATCTTTTATTTTACTTTTCTCTCTTTCTCATCTCTTATTGCTTAGTTTTTCTACTTTCAGTCTTCCACTTTCCATATCTTTACCATATAACCATTAGGAGTTATTAATCTTTAGATGGTTTACAGTATAACTGATGAATTCTCTTCTTATTGGAAGTACAGTTGTTGTATTTAGTAGATATTTACTGAAAGTATTTGGTTGGTTTTAATGTCTATACTATATAGATCTCTTTTCTATGGTTAAGGGTGGTACATTATTGGTTTTCATGGAATATCAACATCCACTTTGTCTCTGATGCTTGTATAGCTGGTTTAGCTGTGTTGCTACTGCCAGGGTAGCACAGTTGTTGCCAATAATTGATTTTCTCTGTATGCCAATATTTGAACTGCCTTTGTGTCATTAACAATACTGCAATCAATTCAAGGAGAATTGGGTACTAGGCCAAATACAGTGCATCCTCCCCTCTCAAATTAATGGAGGTGGTTAGATATAGGGAAAGAGGCAAAGGTCTGTAGTTTGTCACATCTACAGTTTTTTTTTTTTTTTTGAGACAGGGTTTCACTAGGTAGTTCACTATGTCCTTGAACTCACTTTGTAGGCAGTGACCTTCTTGTCTCAGCTTCCAAAGTGCTGGGATTACACCTGGTCATGCCAGCATTATCTCACTGAACAGCAGACATTAACTGAAGAGATATTCTTACCACCAACCAAGTCTTTCTATAATAAGCAGCCATAAATTTCAGCACAAAAAAGACAACTGAAATATGAGAAGACAAGAAAATGCCTTCAAACACTCTTTACTACTCCAGAGCTAATCCTGAGGGAATCCAAAGAAGGAAATCAAAAACATGTAGTTGAATTATTTGAAATGATAAGAGATTAAAAGATCAGTATGGTGCTCAGCAAGCTCACAGAAGATATATCTAAACAGATAATTGACAACAAAATCAGTGAGTTTATAGAAAACACTAATAGAAAGCTAGCTGAGCTAAACAAAATGATAAAAACATAAACGATTACTTTAGTAAAGAACTTGAATCTATGAAAATCCAGATTAAAAACTGTTGAAAGGACAGCAAGAAGTATCTAATGTGAGAAGAGAACATCAGAATTACAAGATAAGGCTTATGTCAGTAATCAGTCAACTCATGGATATCCTAACAACCACCACCAGATGAAAAAATGGATGCATCAGTCACTAAGTAACGCAAAGCAGACTAAAACTGACTGGAATTTGGGAAATCAATCAGAAGACAGCACATAGCACTAAAGAAAGTGTTTACAGAAGCAATAGCAGAAAACTTCCCAAATAGGAGTAAATTTAAAATATAAGAAAAATAAGACATAAAGTACTCTATACAGCCACAACCAGAAAACAATTTTGGAACATATCATAGTAAAAACCCCAGAACTGCAACAAAAAGAACAGAAACTTAAAAGCTGTTAAAGGAATGAATCATTTATAAAGGTAAACCCATCAGAGTTACAGAAGACTTCTGAATACAAACCCTAGTAAAGTGATATGAGTGCTAAAAAAAAGACAAACAAAAAAACTACTTCCAACTCAGATAGATATATCCTCCAAAACTTTTTCAAAATTATTGGAGAAATGAGGAACTTCTATGACAAAGAAATTCATGACCACCAAACCAGCACTCCAAAAAATACTCTTGGATATCCTAGAAAGGAACAATAGACTCAACAATGCCAAAAAGTTTAATGCAATGAATATCCCAGGCAAGGTGAACAATTAAGTAGAAGAGGGAGGGGGAGGGAAATCAGCAACAGGAAAATGATGCAATATAAGGAAAAGGTCAATACCTTTTAGAACTAACTCAATGTATTAGTTCTAACTCAATGTAAGTGGTCTAAATTCCAGGATCAGAGACACAGAGGCACCCCCCCCAAAAGACAAAGAGAGACATAAACTGTTAATGGTATGCTGTACACAACAAACATATTTAATCAAAAAAGAAACTCACATACTAAAAATCAAAGGATGGAAAGCAAGAAAGCAAAATTCTATGCAACAAGAGATTGAAAACAAGCAGGAATAGTAATCCTATTTTCATCCAAAGGGAACTTCAAATCAAAACTGATCAGAACAGGAAAGAAGGTTACTACATATTGGTTAAGCGAATAGTTCAACAAGAAGTAAGTTATGAGGGGAGTTTCCAAAGATGGCAGACCGGAAGAAACTAAAGTTAAAAAAACTGTTCAAATATGAGGTCCCAGGGCTACCATTAGTGAAGCTAAGATCAGCAAGCACGGCGCCCGCCTTGAGCCACCTGAATTCCTGCCCGAGAGTGACCTGACGGACCGAACTGCGCCAATGCGACTGGCTTGAGTGGCTGGAGCGTGGAGCTGAACATCCCTGCATGCGGCTCGCCTGGACCCGGCCCTGCACACGACTCATCCAGAGGCACCGTGAATTTGTGCCGCAGCTGCGCTGAAGTCGGAGGTCTGGGAGCCCAGCAGTTCTCAGGGACCGGCATCAACACGCAGTGAGTGATGGGAATAAGACCCTCCCACAGGAAAGGGGAAACCGACTGGATGACATGTTGGATTTTGGCAGGACAGCCTTAACTCCATAAGGAAGTGGCTTCAGTTGGTTGCTCCCCTCGCCGAGTGGATTGGTGGAATCTGCTTGGATTGGGCTGTGCCGCTGACTGGGACCCAGTGGGTTGCTACAAACTAATTCCCTGAGCACAGCCGCACACTGACCCAGTGAAGGCCTGCAAAGGTTGACTGCTCCGTAGGGGATAAGCACACTGCCCTTGCTTGAACTTCAATCTCTGATAGCGGACTGAAGAGGGCAGAAGCTCCTAGCCTGCACCCTCCAGAGGAACTTTAACCAACAAGAAAAGGGGCTGCAAATTGCACTATACACTTGTATGGAAGGAACCAAAAACATGACGAGAGAGAGAAATAAGAAAAGACCCCCAGCCCCCAACCCTGAGAACATTGATCCAGGAGAGGTAAATACAAAAGAGATTGAGGGCAGCAGACATGTAACATCAAACACAGCATTGGCGAACATAAAGAGATATCTTCAGGACCTCGTAAGTGGGATCAAAACTGAAATATTAATTCAAATTAAACAAGAGATAAGTAGACTAATAAAAGAACGACTGGGTACCTCTCAAGAAGACACAGACAGAAGAATGGAGGAACAAAAATGGAGAGAAAAATTTAATGAAGAATTCAGAAAAAACCTAGAATTCATGAAGCAAATTCAAAGAGATTATCAGGAAACTTAAAGACTCGATAGAAAACTGGCAAAATTGCTTGAAAGAAACCAAAGATAGACTATCAAAAATTGAACACAGGCTTGCAATGTGGGGTCATGAAAGGGAAGATCTCTTAAAAATAACAAGGGAACAGGCAGTAAAGATACAAAGACTGGAAGATGACAAGAGGATCTATAACTTAAGAATAAAGTATGTGAATGAAGAAGCAGGAATCAAACCAGAGGAATTGCAAAGGCTATTCACAGAAATTATTAAGGAAAATTTCACAAGCATAGAAAAGAGAAATGATATGCAGAGGTATGAAGCATACAGAATTCCAGCCACCTACAACCCAAACAGAGCTACACCCAGACACATAATAATCAAGATCCCAGAAATTCAATATAAGAACAGAATATTAAAAGCCATCAGAGAAAAGAAACAGATCACCTATAAAGGAAAACCCATCAAAATCACAGCAGACTTTTCGACACAGACCATTAGGTCAATAAGAGCTTGGAGTGAAGTATTTCAAGCCCTGAAGGAGAACAACCTCCAGCCCAGATTGATGTATCCTGCAAAACTCTCTCTAGAAATTAATGGAGAAAAAAGATGCTTCCATGACAAAGAGGAACTGAGAGAATTTGTGACCACCAATCCAACCCTACAAAAAATACTGAAGGACATTTTGGAGAGAGAGAGAGAGAACAAGAATACGAGCATTTCAGGAACAATGGCAGAGAGGCCTCAGTGAACGGGGCAGATAGTGGAGTGGAACAGGAAAACAGACAACCAATGGCTCAAAAACAGAATAGCAGAAATAAGGCAGAGAAGACTGGCTGTAATCTCTAGTATAGATGGCCTTCAAATATTAACAGAGAGAAACACAGGCAGAATAGATCAGGAGATAGGGTACATTGAGATGCTCTATATAGGGAGGCAGTGGGACCCAAAATAAGCAGTGCACTCTATGGGAGTGAAAGGGGAGGAATTGTCTAAAAAAGGGACGCAGAGGATATTGTTAATTGGGTAACAAGATTTAAAATTTACATTATTCTCACCACTCTGTTTGGATGGATTAGGAGCTGTTCCAGTATGTCTACTTACACTAGACTTGAGGACATGGTCAGTTATCCCAAAAATAAGAGGACATATTATGGTAATCATCCCTAATTTCCTATCAACTTAATCTGAAGCCCTTTATAACTTATACTGTCTTATTATGACTGATCGTATTTGAATCTGGGTTTTAGATTGCTACTTTGTATTATTGACTGATTTTATTTAAATCTGTTACGATTGATAGTATCAAGTCTAAGAGTATAGGCAACTACACTGAAGATAAAAAGATTCACTAAGATACCCACTCTGGTTTGATTATTACTTGCTTTTGAAGTCTTATAATGTCTCCAATGCTTTGTTTTTATTAATGTTGTTATATACTGCTGAGACATCATGGTAACCATTGTAGATCACCTTGTATTGTGGTTATATATGACTTTTTTGCTTTATGCTTTTTTAGGAATTGTTTCATTTTATCTTGCTTTGTTTTGTTTTTCCCCCTAATACAGAAAGGATAGATATACATGTAGAGACTCATGCATGTGTAGAGCTTATAAAGAGTTTATGAGAATCAACTACATAACACATGTTGAAATGAACAACTACTTTGAAGAAAAAGAGACACTACAATACCCAGTGCTGATTCCATAATGTCATGATGTGTAATCCAGCAAAATTATCATTCTTTGTTCTAAGTGATTTTAGCTTGCTTTGTTTTGTTTAAGTTCAACACACATGAAGGTATGGACAGCTGTTTTTAGGAGAATGAGAGACACTATGACAGCCATTCTCAGCTTCCCTATTGTCTGGTCTTGAAGACCTGAAACTCCCTCCTCGTCCTGCTCAGATCAATTCCATACTAGGTTGTTTTATGTGAATTCCCTGTATGTGACAATATGGACAACTATTTGGAAGAAAACAAGAGTCAATACGATAGAGTGAGTATCTGATTGTCTAGTTTTGAAATTTATGTCTCTTACATTGCTTTTTTGTGATCCGCTCTGTTCTGTTTTGTTATGTTTAATTTTACCCTTTTGATATAACTGAATGTATATTTGAGTGGGTAAGATGGATGACCATATTGTTGTTTTTTTTTGTCAGATCGTGGAACAGAACTGATAACAGACTCACTGTTTGAATGTCTACTTTATATGTTTTAACTTTATAATTTGAACAACTATTTCCAAGAAGTCAGTATATAATTTGTCAAGTAATAATCTCTTAGGTTTTTTTTGTTGTTGTTCTTTTCCTTTTTTCCTTGGAATTTTGTATTGTTGCTACCTTTTATTCTATTTTTTTTCTTTCTTCTCTTTAAATAAAATAAAAAATAAAATAAGAAAGAACAAAAAAAAGAGGTTATGTACACATCAAACATCAGTGCACCCAATTTCATAAAACAAACACTACTGGATGTAAAATTTCAGATACATATTGACTCTGTTATGGGGGACCTCAATACCCCACTGTCACAAATAAATAGATGAAACACACACATAAAACACCCCCCCCAAAGAAATAGGAGATAAACCCCAAACCTTTAGCAAATGAATATAGAAGTGTGTTCTGCCCAATAACAGAATATACATTCTTCTCAGAAGAAATATGAAATGTTTTCCAAAATAGACCACACGTCAATCCAGAAAGCATGATTAAGTACATACAAAAGAATTAAACTTACATGATGCACATTATAAGGCCACAGCATAATGAAAGTATAACTGAATGGCAGGAAAAAAACCCACAAAAATAGACAAACACATGGGAATTAAATATTAAACAATATACTCTGGAGTAAGCAAAATTCAAGAAGAAATTATTTCCAAGAATCAAATGATAATGCTGGTGTAACACCAAAATTTATGGGACCCACTCAAGAAAAGCAGTAAGATAAAAGTTTATAGAAATGAAAAACATCAGAAAAAGAGTGAATCCAAATGAATACCATAATGATGCAAGTCAAGGTCGCAGAAAACCAACAACAATCCAAATATATAGCTAGTATAAGGAAGACAATTATAAAGATCATAGCAGAAATTAATGAACTTGAGAATAAAAACTCAGTAAATCAGAATCAATGAATAAAGAACTGGTTCTCTGAACAAAGTCTTAGACAATCTTACCAAAAAAGGCAAGGCCCAAATCAATGCAACAAGAAATGATATAGGTAATCATAATGTACACTGCCAAAATCCAGATTATTAGCACTTTGAAAACCTGTACTCTAATAAAATGGAGAATCCAGAAAAAAATGGCTAGATAACCGAGGTACTTATTATGAGTTACCAAAAATGAGACATGATGATATAAAAACCATGAATAATTCAATAACAGGAAATAAAATTCAACCAACACTAAAAAAACTACTGAGTTCCACAACTTGATGGTTTCACTGGTGAATTCTACAAGAACATCAGAAATGATGTATGCCAATATTCCTCAAACTCTTGAAATGAAATTAAAAGAAAAGGAATATTGCTAGCTGTCATTCCTAGAAAGTAGCATCATCCTGATTCCACACCAGCGAAAGATCCAATTAAAAATTAAAATGATAAGCCAACCTCTTTAATGAACACAAACACAAATCCTCAATAAGACAATGGCAAAGAGAATGCAACAAATCATCAAAAAGATCATACACATGATCAAATGCTTCAAACCATGAATGCCAAGAACAGTTTAAATAGTAAATTAATAAATTTAGCATTTCTTATGAACAGAAGCAAACATAAAAATCATAGGATCATCTCAATAGATGCAAAAAAGCCTATGACAAAATCCAACAGCTGCTAATGATTAAAATTCTTAAGGAACTAGGTTATAGAAAGACCTTATCCCAACCTGATAAGTCATTTATGAGAAACCAAAAGCCAACAAATATTAAATGGGAAAATGCTGAAAGCTTTCCCTCTAAAAGCAAGAACGTACAATGATTTCCACTACCAACAGTTCTGTTTAATATAGTACTTACCTAGCTCAATCAAACAAGAGAAAGAAAAGGGATCTGTATAGGTAAAGAAGGCAACTTATCATTATTTGCAGATGGTACAATCCTTTGCATAACAGACAAAAAATTCACCAAGAGCCTCTCTGAATTAATAACCAAAGTTTGGGAGATGGTGGGGTCGGTTGAAGACAGTGAGCTCATGATCCAGGCCTCTTCCATTGCATCCCAGATGGTGCGCCAGCTGGAAGAAAGTGAATTTGAGCTCCAGGTCTTCTCTATTACTCCCACCCTGGAAGGCGGAGCCAGCTGTATGAGTGTAAGACTGCTGTGATCCCCAAGATCCAGGACAACAGCTTGGCACACAGACACACATACCTTTGGAGGATGAAATAATCAACGAGGCCAGTAATGTGGTAGCGTCTGAAGCAGCAACAAGGAGACAGTGGTTGGACTCTGGAGAACTCCACTGACAGAAGACTAGTCCTAGCTCCCACATCAAGAGGACAAGATCCTCAGTGCTAGCAGTAGTGCTGTATATCATGGGAGGTTGATGGGTATCAACATAGAAGACAAAATAAAACAAAAAAGAGAAGGCAGAGAATGGCAAAATGCAGTGTTGGGGTGTAGCCCCAGACCCCTAGCCCATCCAGGACAGGATTGGAACTCAAATGAGATGGATGAGGTTGGACACAAGTGAAAAAACAAGTGGAAAATGCTATAGAGAAAATGATCTCTGAAGTACAAAAAGAAATGATGCTAAAATCAAAGATAATCGAGAACACACAAATAGAAAAATAGATGAGCTTACAAAAAGATAGAAACAAAAAATGCCCAACATAGGAGAGAAATGGAATCCATGAAAAACATTCCAACAGAGATCCAGGAGATTAAAACCTCCATTGAAAGGTTCAACGCAACAGACTGAATGAGGGAAACAATAGAATTTTACATCTTTAAGACAGAATCATGAAAAGAAAGGTATCTTTAAAATAGCAAAAGACCATGAGAAATCAATCCAACAGTTATAAGACAAAGCAAGGAAAAATAACACAAGATTGACTGGGGTCAATGAAAAAGATGGACACAGCATAAATGCCATAACCATCATAAATATATATGCACATAATACAGGAGCATCGAACTCTTTAAGACAGTTACTAGCAGACATGGACAATCAAATAAGCAATAACACAATTGTAATGATACCTCAAATACTCCACTGTTGCAGACAGACAGATAAACTACACAGAAAATCAGTAAAGAATTATCAGAGCTGAACCAAACCTGTAAACAAACAGACTTAATAGGAAGAAGCCATGCACCAAGGCTACCTGCCAGTGGCACAGAGAGATCGCCCGAGCACAGTGGCCTGAAGAAGAAGCCATGCCCTGAGGCCAAGCACCAGTAACCTGGAGAGATCAGGAGAGTCCAGTGAAAAAGCCACATGCCAAGGCTACCTGCTGGTGGTCTGGTGAGATCTGGTGAGCACAGCTCCAGCTTGGAGAAGAAGCCATGCCTATGGCCCTGCCACCAGTGGAGGGAGACTGATAAACCACTGCCCTGTGCCTCTCCACCTCTCCAGGAACTACAGATCAGAGGAACCCAGGTGCCTAGTCCAATTTGCTACACTGAGGGACTGGAAGCCAATAGAGGAAGCACCAGGGTGCAGCAATGGGCCGATTTGGAGGAACACAGGCAAATGTTAAGGCAAAGGAGCTAACTACAATCTCAGACCTCCAGCCCATATAGAACAAGTTCAGGAGACACATACATAGTAGAAATTAGAAGATACATGCATGAAATTTCTGAAAATGTAACAGCTGAAATAAAGAAGCAACTTAGTTCTTGTGTTGCTTAGTTAATTTTATATGCCTATGTCTGATGGCCTGGACAGCTATTCTTCAAAGTAGCAACAGACATTACAGTAGCCATTAATTTCCTATTGTCTTGTTTTGAAGTCCTGTATCATTTTCATTGTTTGATTTTTGTTTTGTTTTATTCTCTTTAAAAAATAATAAAAATAAAACCCCCCAAACTTTGTAATGCAGTATGATACAGAATCAACAGTGTTCCAGTACGCCAATGATGAGCTTACTGAGAATGAAATTTGAAAACAATGTCATTCACAGTATCAAACAATATTAAATATTTAGGAATTAACCTAACCGGGCTGGGGATTTAGCTCAGCGGCATAAGTGCCTGCCTGCCTGCCAAGTGCAAAGCTGTGAGTTCAATACCCAGTACCAAAAAAAAAAAAAAAAAATTAACCTAACCAAGGAAGTCAAAGACCTCTGCAATGAGAATTATATATGGAGATTGAAAAGGACATCAGAAAATTGCAAAGATATCCCTAGGCAGAACCAATACTGTCAAAATGGTCAGACTTCCAAAACTGATTTAATGCAATCTCAATCAAAATATTACTCATAAAACAAGGGAAAGCAATCCTAACACTCATATAAAACCACAAGAGACCCAGAATACCAAAGCTGTATACACGAAAGAAGACTGAATTTGGAGCAGTATTACCCAACCTGTAGTGAACTAAAATCAAAATGGATCAACAGTTCCAGTGTTAAAACAGAAACAATTTGCTGAAAAGAAAAAAATAGGTAAAGCTCTTAAAGACATAGGCAAAGACTTTCTGAATAGAACCACAGTTGCATGAGAAATAACACCAAGAATTAACAAAAAGGATTATATCATATTAAAAAGCTCTGTACAGCAAACAAAATAAGGGTGAAGAGACTACATACAGAATAGAAAAAAATGTTGCCACTTATATCTCAAACAGAGGACTAATAGGTAGTATAAAGAAATTAGAAAATTAGACAACTCCACAATAAAAGATCCAGTTAAGAAAGGCCAAGTGAAACAAACAGGCCCTTCTAAGAACAGGAAGTATAAATGACTATTGAATACATGAAAAATAACTTCAACATCTCTGGCCATTAGGGAAATGGAAATTAAAACAATACTGTGCTTTTACCTTACTCCATGAAGAACTGCTATCATTGAGAAATCATATAATAAATGCTGCAAGCTTCTATATCCTTGGTAGGAATGTAAACTAGTATAGCCACTATAAAAATCAGTGTACAAATTCCTCAAAATATTAAAAACAGAATTCTATTTGACCAAGCTATTCCTTTCCTAGCTATCCTGAGTTAAAAACATCATATTACAGTGAAATATGAACACCAATGTTTTTAACAGAACAGTTTGTAGTGGCTAAATCTTGAAAGTGAGCTATATATTCAACAATAAATGAATGTATAAAGAAAATGCAGTATTTATGTACAATGCAGCACTACTCTACCATAGAGAAGATAAATCATCCATTTGTAGGGAAACAAATGTATCTTGTGATCATGATGTTAAGTACAATAAATCTGAAACACAATTTTAAATACTGCCTAATTCCTCTTTATATAAGTAAAAGTGTAATATAAATAAGAGCAAAATAAAGGATAGATAATAGAAATAAGTACATAGATCTTTTTAAAAAGGAAAGAGGAGCAAGAGATGAAGGTGGAGCGGGGGGAGTTAGTAGTAGAGCAGAAAGTGATTAAAATAGAATTGTCTTTTTTTCATTTCTTTTTTAATGGTACCAGAGATCAAACTCATGACTTTACGCTTGCCAGGCTGGTGCTTTATGCCGCTGAGCTAAACCACTGGCCCCAAAAAAGAATTAAGATATGCACACCTATCCGCTTTTCCTGAGCAAAATAATCACTGTAAACACAAACCAATTTAAAATTTGTATCAGAGAAATACAGTAAATATGAGAAAATAGTCATTATAAAATTTAATAAAAACAACAAAAGAACATACTTGAAAAGCCTGATATTAAATATCATATTGTATTTAAACAAAATGAAATAAAGCATAGCACATTCAAGTAGAATTTATTCTAGAAATGCAAAGGTAGTTTATCAGACAAGACTATCAATTCAGTTCAGGTTCATGAATGGATAAAAGAAACATCCCCCAAAAAACCTCTGAGTAAAAAAGAACTTTTTAGTATATACCAACACATACCATAAAAATCACAGAAACAGAGAAAAAATATCTGCTATTATTATTACTGCTAATAGTGTTGAATGCCCAGGCTATGAATTTAAGAGAATGAAACAAAACTTATAAGGTTAGGAAAAGAAGGACAAAAATGAAGTTGTTGCACATAATATACATAGTAAAAGCAAAAGAATCAAGAAAACACAAAAATTCCTAAGAGCTCTAATAAGGTGCAGATATAAGATTGACATAAAAATTAAAATTTTTACTTTTCAGCAATCACTAAGTGGAAAATACAAAGTAACAATAAAAGTATAAAATGTGTAAGAATTAACTAAGTAATGCACAAGATCTCTATAAAAATAGAATCCCTATAGATAAGAGATATAATGTATTTGAATACAGAAATCACTGCAGTACATAAATGACATACTATAACAAAAAAACCTCCATTTTTTCCTAAACTTACCATAAAATGCAGTTCTACTGTTCCAACTCTAAAGTAAATTTTTGAGTTACTTGAAAAGTTTATTTAAAAACTTATTACAGTGGAAAGAAAGCTAAGCAGACTTTTAAAAAAAACAGGATAAAAAGGATAAAAAGCATGGCATTAGAGAAAAAGGACTCCAACAACAGTACTAACCTATTTTGAGATATTTGGTTCGTAACAGAGTGGTATCATAAAAAGTAGAAAAATGAGAAATCCTAATAACTTCATTATAAATCACATTTTCTCACATAAGTTTTTCTAGGTTTTAGTCAAATTTATAAAGATAAAGTTGAAACATCATTTGAAAATCTATTTTTAAACTGTATTGTTAATAAAACAATTACCTGCCTGATTTCTCTTGTGTTACTTCTATACAATGAAGTTGAAACCTGTGACTTTTTATGGTTCTTCATTTTGAATCATTTCTCTGTTTTCATCTTATATAGGAAGGCTTGTCACTTCAATATTTTCCCTATACTGTATAAAAGATCTTTTACATGGATAAAAGAGACAATAGTCAAGATAAAAAATTGAAAGAAAAAAACCCAAATGCTTTGTTTTAAATAGAACCTCAACAGAATCTGAAGTGTAAGTGTATTTAAGGATTATATACACATATGAAGAATGCTGATAATACTAGAAAAGAGGCATTAAAATATCAAAAGATTACTTAAAAAATTTAATGATATTATACTTACTGAAGTATCAGAGTAACCAGTCGAATAGCTTCTACAGCAACATCATATTCCTTATCAAGTGTCATTGATACAATGCGATCCTGAAAAAGTTATATAACAAACTATCAATATAATTAAGCCATGACAGAACTAAGGTAATATATTCTGAAGCACATTTAAACCATTTATAATAGGTTAACTATAAAGATTTCCTCTTGAAACTGTATCATAGTTGCACTTAAACAAAAAGCATGTTAGTATTAATGTTTGTAATGTAAAGTCTTTCTCATCAACTGACATTCTCTAAACAATGAGACAAGAAAACCTGTAGTTAAAAAATTAATACATTTATAAAAATCAATATAGAAGTAATTTCTTATTTTACACAAGAAAGTCTTCTTCGATAGGCAATAAATAAGAACTCATACTGGATATATATGTCATAAAGCAGAGATTAACTCATCCAAGTTATATCAGTTTACTTAAAGAATATTTAGGGAAGAATAGGAAGTAAACACTTGTCATATAATATTATTTGTTTAACGACATCTAACATTTATGAAATGAAAAATAAGTTCATTATTCTTGATGCTTACCTTGAATCGGTTAGTGAATAGTTCCAATTTGGGAAATAATTCTCTATTGGTATACAGGCTCTGTAGAGCTTTCAAACACTTTAGTCTGACTTCCCCTTGCTTTAGAAACACAAATTAAAAAAAAAAGGAAACAATTACTTTCATGCCACAAATTTTAAAAATTTCAAGTCCCTGAAGTATAACAGAAATTTCAGCTTAGTCATTTATCTTATTTCATATTATAATTCAATATAGAAAAAGACAGCCATCATAGGTCCTAGAGTGAACTTAAATTTAATTAAAAATACACTGAAAATTCTTTAGTTTTTCTTTTTTGAGAATAAGCTATATATTTTTAAAAATTTAGTATTAATGGTATTCAAGTAGTGCTGTCAACATTATCTTGTGAGAAAAGACTACACTTACTTATTCTGTATGTAATTGTGGAATAATCCTATGAAATACTGAATTTTATATTAAAGGGTCATCATTCATTCACACAACACATATTTACGGTATGATTTTTCTATTTCAAAGAGAGCAGTTATGAAAACAAGTAATGAATTATTTAAAATACACATATAACAATATAGTGTAGAGTTCTCAGGTGCTAATTACTAGCAGAATGTCTTTAATAAAATTAACTTGAACTAAAGGACGTTGATAATCAAGTGCATCTAGAATCATCTATATATCTAACTACTGGTGTCAAAGAAATCAGGGAGATTGATATATCTATGCTCCAAAAGTAATGCCTGTCAGGTGCAAGGTTGTGAGTTCAATTCCTGGTTCCAAAAAGAATGTAATGTGCCATACAGTAGGAATTCAAGTCCTAGAATCAGAAAAACCTAGATCTTATTTGCAATTCTATAGTTTATTAAATGCATATGAGATGGAAGTGTATTAGTCGCTCATAATTAGCACTCAAATTTATAAATTTGCTGCAGCGATATACTATTAAAAGTTTTAACAAGTGGTTCTGGGCAACAATTTGTTACATTTGCAGATTTCTATAATGTAAATACTTCTTCCATGGCCAACAGGAGCTACCAATGAAATATCATTGAACTAATCTGTGAAGAGATTTATATAATAACTCATGCACTTTTTTATTCAAGTCATTTCTAGAACATTACTGAATGTGCTATTTCCTGATAAATCTCTAGCACACAGGAGTAGTCTAAAGTACTTGAGATATGTGCTGTTGATGCCCAACTAAAACCCGTTTACTTGGCTATTCTTTGATTTCTGCCTACATTAACTACAAATGGATAGTATTTGCATGGTTCTCTTGCTAGTAAATGGAGTTGTATGAAAGTAAGTGGCTCACAGGACATGGTAATACAAGAAGCAAGATAGGTGGAAAACCAATAAAAGTATTATACAACATATATAATGAATGGAAATCAACAATGGATAAACAAAAAGCTAAGAATATTCATCTCAGTATAAAGTTACAACCCCAGATCTAGGATAGCATGACTGATTTTATTTCCAGACTGGAAACTAAGGCAAAGGAAATGAAATTATTCCATGTAAGTTTACACACAGTAAAAACCATAGGTGTGGTATTTCACACTTATAATTTCAGCACTCCAGAGGCTGAGGCAAGATGATCACCTAAATTTCCAGTCCATCATGGGCGCCACACACATGTATGGAGTTCAAGGCCAGCTTAAATTACATTGAGAGACTCTGTCTAAAAAACAACAACAACAAAGCAACACAGCAACCAGCTTTCCAAAATATAGACAGAGCAAGGAAATAAGTTGTGTTTTATTTTTTCGTGATCCTGTGATAACTCCCAATTAAGCATCTCTCCTCCAAAGCCTGGGTTATTTACTCTATAATATTTCCTGCCCATATCGTCAGCACTTCTGAACTATTGAGATGGTATCCATGAAAATATTTGTAGAAAACTACAAAAAGAAAGAAAGAAAGAAAGAAAGAAAGAAAGAAAGAAAGAAAGAAGAAAACCAAAAAACTTCACTATAAAAATGAAAAATTCAAATAGCAATAGGCAATTTTGGCAATTTCTTGACTGGCAATTTGTGACTCTCTTAAGTGATTTCTATTATACTAACATAAACATTACATTAATTCTCCAGTAAAAAAATCTTATTCAAATTTGAAAGCTTTTCAAAATAGCATTTAACCCATATTAGCAGTTCAATAAATATTTCTGAACAAGTAATATATGAAAACAGAGAAAAGAAACATAATGACTTCTTGAGGGAGACCATTGTGTATATTTGTCAATTTCTTCATTCACATTTGTGCAAAATTACTTTGTAAAAAACATTAACTGCTATAGAATTCCTTTTTCTTTTTTTTGGTAATTGCAATTGGGACTCATGACCTTGTGCTTGCCAGGCAGGCACTTATGCCGCTGAGCTAAACCCTTGGCCCCCCAAAATACCATGTAACACAATGGTAAGTATGATTTCATATTAAGGTGTATCTTTAAGGGACAAAAATTCAGGTTGTCAGGAGAGTATTTAAATAGAAAAACTGTGAAACAGTTAAAATGACCCAAATTCAGGTGGGTTTCAAGGAACAAATGTGTTGCCATGTGGCAAGGATAAAGGGAGAGAGAGTAATATTCATCATCTTGAGGAGTGACCAGAATGGTAAACCTGACGCCTGTAATACCAGCAACTCAGGAGCTGAGGTAGGAGATTACTGAGAGTTTGAGGCTAGCCTGGGCTACAAAGTAAGAGGTCAGTTTGAACTGTACAATGTGATCTTGTCTCAAAAAAATTAAAAAAAAAAAAAAAAGGTGAATAATCCAAAAGGGTTTTTGGTGAGCTTAAGAGAAACAGGATATAGGATGAGTCAATACAAAGAGGAGAAAAAAAGCATCAGCTAAAAGAATCTAGATCTTGCCTAAATAACAAAAAGATTTTGATACAAGGGGAACATATAAGAAAATATAAATACAACTGTCCATAAAAGGTATTATGGTTTGGATGTAGCTTGTCTGTGATTAAAACTTAAGTTTAGGCTTTACCTCCAATGGGATGGTGTTGAGATATTAGAGGCTTTTAAAAGTGTTTGAGCCAAAGTGGGTCTGCCCTTTTTGATGGATAAATGTTTTTTTTGAAGGAATGGGTTAACTATTGTGGAAGTTCATTTCCCTTTGTTCTCCTGCACATATATACTGTCATAACATCATAAGGTCTTCACTAGAAGCCAAGTAGATTTTAAGGCCGTGCTCTTGGACTTCCAGAATGGTGAGCCAAAATAACCTCCTTTACTATACATTACTCAGTCTAAGGTACTCCATACAGCAACAGAAAATAGATTAAGAATCAAGGTAAAAGCAAAAACAGTACCAAGCAGTATAGATGAAATGCAATGAACAGAGAAAGGCAATCGTGAATATAAATCCAAAATATTAAAATATTGAGCTAAACACCCAGAGACTATTATTGTTGAATTTAAATTAGGCATGTTCTCTATAATCATTAAGGGCAGAACCAAAATGAGTGGGTAGGTACTGCTTCAGCTGTTAGAGACTGTTCTTTTATTATCCAAAACTAACAGTACAAAAATCATACATAAAATCTTTGTCTTTCTTAGGAGAATACACAAGGTTATAATCTCTAAAATTCTATAATTGGGATAAAAGTTTTATTAGTTCATTTGATAGGGGTACAGAATAGATTTGAAGATAGAAGCCATAGCCTACAGAGGGTGTGATTTCAATTAGAAAATTAAAACGAGAAACAAAATAATAAACTCTTAGAGAAAAAAATTGGAAGAATATAGTGAGAATAACAAAAGAATAAAGGAGGTTATTTAAGACTTATACCCTTTTCTAAATAAAGTAACTGGAGATGATAGGAGAAGTTTAAGAAACCATTTTACTGAATATAGGACACAGGATTTTATCAATCATATACAAGGGCAATCTCTATCTTTTCCTCTATTCAAAGACTGGATAGAGTCTGTAAAAGAGTAAAGCGACTTTTTAAAAATTGATGACTACTTTTTGGTAAGAAACCTCAAATCAGTGTTCTTTTTTTCCCCCTAAATCTGATTTGCATATGAGATTTTGGTAAAACAAAATGCTATATAAATTCAGATGAATATAATGTGGGTAGAAGAACTAGTGGTAAGGAATAAAAGTAAAAAACTTTAAAGCAGTTCCCAATAAAGACTCTCCTGTTGAATTTAGGTGTGTGTGTATACATGCTTAAATGTGCATTGTATAATTCTACATTTTCTCACACTGAAGTAGAATGTAATTAAATCAACCTGAGATGGGTTTAAGTGCAAAGGTCCCAGTTCACATGGGATTGGATAAGAAAAACATAGAATATAGCTTTGCATCTATTACTGAAAAGGAAAGGAAGGAGCTTGTTGGAAGGTACAGATTCAGAAAAAAAAATTCCCTACATACTAAATTTTACATCAGATGAAGTATTAGGCAAGGGAAGAGAATCCTTTTTTGGGAGAGGGGCTCATGATGCAGTCCAGGTTAGCCTTGAACCTACTAAAGAGCCTAGGCTGGCCTCAAACTCAATGCAATCCTCCTGCCTCAGCCTCCCAAGTGCTGGGATTACAATTGCACAATCATGCTTGGTAAAAGAAAACACAGCATGGTGCTGCAAATCTCTAATCCCAGCACTCCAGGAGGTTGCAGTGGGAGGACTGGGCATACCCTTGACAACTTAAGACTTATAAAAAATAACAAAAGGGGCTGGGAATGTAGCTCGGTGTGACAGTACTACAGTATGACAGTAACACATGGTCTTCACATCTGACCAATTTGTTAATTTCATCATGATTAACAAGAAAACAATTGAGCTTTAAGAAGACCTTTACAACTATTATGCTGCATCATCCTAAATTTCGTATTAACGCCACTCTTAAAAAGTCAACTGCTGTAATTTTGATTCCTAGCATGCTTGTATTAAGGCTGGGGATTTAGCTCAGCGGCATAAGCTTGTATTAAGACAAACATATTTTCCTTCAAAGTTTAAAAGACCAGTAACTTACCCTGTCATGAAGAGTCCAGCCAACATATTTTAGGTAACTGTCATTTAGGAAGGCATCACTATACATTTTCATCCACACTCCAATCTCTTCAATACAAATGGCTCTAATCTCAGCAATAGCATCACTTGTCGGGTGGTGGGGAGAAAAGAAACTTCTGATTAATATTCAAAGCTTGAACACATTCACAATCAGCAAGTATAAACATTATTTCTTGTTCCATTTTTAAGAGACGGTCTCGCTGTACATGCTAAGCTAGCCTTGAACTCACAATTCTACCTCAGCCTTCCAAGGGTTAGCCTACATATTATTTCTAATGCAGCATATATATTTTAACTCTTAAAGTCCTACAATTTTGAGTATCTTGCTTTTAATATGGTTTTTGTAAAATAAACACTGGCAACATCACATTGACAAAACCTGACGCTGACCCAAATGCTCTATTATTTTCTCTGGGGCATGCAATGACATTTGGAATTTTCTGAAAGCGTGGACTATTATGGAGCCAATAAACATGTCAAATCTTCTGAGAAAAACAGAGTATCAATATTCAAGCACAAAATATACAGAGCTCCAGATTGTCTCTCTAAAGAACTATTTATAATCTCATAGTCAATGAATCAAAAGAAATAATTTTTCTTTCCAAGATACAAATTAGTTGTATAGCTATGAAGAAAAAAAATTATGCAGACACCAATGTTATTGAAAAATGTGCAAGTTTACAAAATCTATAATCTTGAAATCATTTGACAATTTAACTATGTATGTACAGTTTACTTTGTACTTGTATAGAATGTTTATTACTTTATTAGTCTTGAGTCTTTTATCTTTTTTTTAGGCTGAAGAACAGGGAAAAATAATCTACTTCCACTAAAATGGGAATAATCTTGCTGACTGTTCCCTAAAGTGTGGCAGAACAATCTCAAATGTCAAGGTTTTGGTTCCCTGCTCAGGTTGCTTTTCATCTCGCTATAGCAATAGCATCTGATGTGATCCTACTCTTTATTTTTATTTTTTATTTTGAAGGTAGTGAAATATAACAGAATAAGACAGAACATAGTCCATTGAGACAGTACAGTGAAATTGGTACAGAATGTAGTAACAGGTTATCGGGATAACAGTAATAGGTGCCATAGTATATCTCGTTATTGTCACAATAGTTGTTCTTTCAATCAGGTATAGCAAAATCAAACCAAATACAGAACATTATAGAACTTATCAAAACAGAATATTGAATAGAGCAATTAATCAGAACAAAGCAAAACAGTGATAACAATATTTGCCTTCAAAAAGTTGGTAGAAGGAAATACCCCCTATTTGCTGTATTGCATATGTTCAACCTCCCAAGAGATGTTCAGACCTCTGGCTCCCATTTGCTAAGGAGGAAAGGAGGGGGATGGGATGTTTGATTTTCAGCCCCCATGCCTATAGGCTCACTGGTGCTTACCAGGGAGGTGGGCTGGTTGCTTGGTTTCACAGCGCCCTAAGGTCCAACATAGTGCGGTGATCCTACTCTTAAGATTTCTGATTATGAGCAAACATAATGCTGATACTTTTATTTTATCTTTCACAAGGTTATTAGCCCTAATTTTTAAAACAATGTAAGTAAAATTTTAAGCAATTTTTAACTCTTCAATTTTACCAGGCAATAATCTGACAGTTTAGCTGAAATTTTATTACTAAGGCACTTTTGTTTCTGTTTGGTAACAAAATCAGTGCTGAAATCCATTATTTCATCCCCTGCTCTTACAAGTCAGTTTCTTCTATTCTCCTGTATTTGCTTAAACAAAAAAAAAACCCATACTGCAGACTACAATATTTAGTTTTCCTAATTTATCAGTGTATTTATTTCTCATAGAAAGGTTCTATAGGATAGGGTTAACAGTTCAGGATCTGCAGCAAACCATCATGAATTCAAATTATGGTACTGCTATTTACTAGACATGATTGTAGGCAAATTACTCTCTTCTTTATGTTTCCTAACCTGTAAAATAGTTATAAAACTAGGAACTAGCTTACAGACATACTGTTGGAATTACTCAATAACAAGTAAAATACTTAGAAATGTAACTGGTACCTACCAAGTTTACCATAAATGTTGGCTCTTATAATCTCTGAGTTGTATCAATCTAGATGGAAACAGTTATTACAGTATATAAAGTAGATTTATGATAACTATGAGATGATGTTCCTAGATCTTTACATTATAAAACGTGAAGCGTTCTGGGATATTTTCTTAATATGTTTTATAATACTATAGAAACAATAGAATGAACAACTGCATGGCCATTACTCAACTAAAAAATAAAATTATTATGGAGAAAACCTCCTATATACTTCCTGCCAATTCATCTCCATCCCTAAGAGCAAACAACCTTCTATGATTGAGTATAATTCCTCTCTTTGTTGTTTTAACTTTATATGTATTGCTTCATATAATTTGAAGGTTTACATAAATATCCTGCAGGTGTACTTCTCCACTTTACGTTTTTCACAAGCTGTTATTTTAAACTCATAATGTGTTCATTTTTATTAATATATTAAAATTATTTATACATTATCTCACTGTAGAGCATTTAGATTGTTTCTCAGTTTCTGCTTTTATTAATAATGATGTCATTAACAACACTGGACATGTTTCCTTGTAAGTATGTACGAGTTTTGTCTAACGCAGTGTTTCCCACGCAGTGTATTACTACACATTAGCACACTGTGAAACAGTGAGTAGCACCAATTACACTAAAGTACATAGGATAAATAAACATGAAAAGTGCTCTACATGTCTGTTAAGGTTAAGATCTCTGAAGTGTTGTCCCAAAGGGCCATCTGTTAGAGGCATGGTCAACAGCCTGTGGAAGTTTAAGAGATAAAGCCTATTGAGAGGATGTTAGGTCACTGAGGCATGTCTGTGAAGAGTATACTAGGGGATCCCAGGCTTTTCTTCCTTTCCTTTCCCTATTATTATGAGGTCAACAATTCCTTTACTATATTCTCTCTGTCATGATGCACTGCATCCTGATTAACACAATGTGATTAGCAGTATCTCTCGAGATTACTTTGTACGCAATGCAGAATATGGTCAATACACGTATCTGGCAGACAATGTTTTTTATACCTAGAAGTAGAATTACTGTAAAAAAAGAAACCCACATCTTCAACTTTATCATACACTTAAAAATTTCTTAATCAGTGTTTCACACCCTTGTTAGACACTTGGTTTTATCCTATTTGACATAGCTCTCCATCTCTAAATGTTGCAGGCTTATATACTTTATTGAATATGGGATTATATAAATACAAACAAATGGTTAAAATTTGCTCTTCTAAAACAAAATACCAAAATCACTCATTTTAGCTCTGTCATTGCTACCAAGCAGTAATGTCCATCAGTATCAATTAGACTATTTTGCTGTGCTACCTTTGTCAAAGTCAACCCTAGTTGAACAAGGTAGTGTACGCTAGCAATACCAGCTACTCAGGAAGCATTACAAATTGGAGGTCAGTGTGCGCAACTAGTGAGACCCTGTCTTAAAATAAAAAGGAAAATGGATGCAGCATAGTGCTAGAGCACATGTCTAGCATTTAAAAGGTCCTAGATTCAAATCCTAGCACTGCAAAACAAAACAGTACCAAAAAAGGCTGTTTTTTATTGTATAATTTCACAGAAGAGAAATGCGAATGAACTTGGTAAGCACAGTATAATGATTAAACTGTAATGACCACTAAATATTACAACAGCACGGTCTTCCATCACATTTAAGTTAATTTGTAAAATTATCAATGATACTGATTGTGGCTGGCTATTTTTACAGGCCAGAAAATACAAAGGCTTAGCCTCGTTTCAACAGAGAAATCTTAACATAGTTTTTCACAGCTACTTCTATATCCATGCTTAATTTTTAAGTGCCCATACTGTTGGCAGTGCTAGGGATTGCACCAAAGAATTATGAACTACAGTGTATTCCTACCCTTTAATGACATTTTTGTCTCAACTACTAGATTCCTAAACAGCTTATGTTCTTAAGAGAATTGTTTCCCTATGTACACTGGCATATTCTGATAGAATATATTAGGAATCTCAGTTCTAGTCATGTCAGATGCCAGTTTGATCCTTTTTACCTTAAATTTAAAAAAAATCCTAGATTAATCATTTTCTACATATGACATCATCTAATCACAAACTATAGAATTAAATTAAAATTTTAATATTATGGTGGTTTTAAAGTATGTCTACAAATTCTTCTTTAATACTCCCTTTGGTGAAAATGATATTCCCTTTTCATTAGTGTATTAATAACTTTCCTTTGATGAATATCAAGTGGCCAAAATAATGAAATAACATTTTTTCCATCAGCTCTTGGTAGATTTCTTTTTCTGTAAATTATTTTTTCCTTTATTATTCCCCTAATTTTTAAAAATAGAGCTTCAATGCATACATTTTGACCATATCCCACCCTCATTCCCCTCCCGCTCCTCATTCCCCTTTCTCTTGTCTATTAATAGTCTCCCTTTTCTCTTCACATCATCTTTTTAGATCATATTTTTTCTTAGACTGGCTTATTTTGCTCAACACGGGGATCTCTGATTCTAATAATGAAATGACTTGTAGTTAGGTCAATAAGACTTTGTGCCTTCTGTTCTGTTATTCCTTAGATGACTCTTTCTGGTAGAAAGTCATCTGCCATGTTTTGATGTCATTCTGGGTGCCGTGGGAAAGCTCCAAGGTATGAGTAACTGGTCACATCAGTAAGACATTGTGGAATCAGATCCTTCAACCCTAGTTAAGTGACTGTAGACTCAAGAGATACCTTGGTTGTAATCTACTTAAAAAATTAAATTTTTAAACTCATACACAAAAATTGCAAATATTAATAGGGTAACATAAGACATCATACATGTATACATTGTATAATATTGAAATAAGGTTAACTATATCTACCTCTTCAAACATTTATGTTTTTATGGTTAAAAATTTCAGATCCTTTCTTCTAACTTTCAAACTGTACAAAAAAATTATTGGTTATAGTCATATTATGTATAATATTGATTGTAATGTTGTAAGAGATCTAAGTCAGAACCACCTAGCTGGAAAACTCACAAATTCTTCACCAAAGACATTGATGTAATAAATATTTTATACTTTTTTTTTTTACAAGCTTTCAGTAATTTGTTATATGGTAAAAACTACTACTTGTTTTTATTGAGGACCCTTTTCAATGTATTCATAGCTACTTTTTATCTTGTCTGGTCCATGAATTAGTTCTCTTTTACTTCAAATAACTCAAGCATGTCAGAACTTACATGATTTTGACAAACCTACATATCTATGTACCTGCAGTTTTGCTTGCATTATCTATACTGACTATTCTTCCACTTTCCAGTAATTTTTCAGCTCTTTCATGGTTCTTGTTCTGTCTTCCTATGACAATTCATTGACTTCTTGTTCTACAGGAAATAATGTTAAATAGAGGGGGTATGAAGTAAAACTGTAATGTTTCTAAATATTCTCCACTTTAATTATGTGTTTTTCACAAACACAATAGTCCTTAAAACTCTTGATTTTCACATTTATTTTTAAATGCCTAAATTCTATATTCAAAGTGCCTATCCCATTTAGAAAAATAATGTCTAGGTGAGGTATCTGGTGTCTTCCAAAAGGAAAGATCAAAGTACAGGTAAAATAAGTAGGACAAGAAGAAAGGCAAAAAGATAATCATAAAAGACTATTCTTTTAATATTTTAGCACTAGGTTGTTAAGCAGCTAAATATAAAGCAGGGATGTACTTGGGAATTTAAGAAGAAAAACAACTAGAAAACAATAATTCTAAAGCAATTATATTTTCTTTATTATAGTAACTATAACGATATTAGTTTCTGTGAAAAACTTATCTAATTTATTGATTACCAAAATTTTGGGGGGGAGGAACAAGACCCTCTAATATCTGGGCTGTGGATTTCTTTTTAGGCAAATAGAAATTTTCTGCTTACAACCAAATGTATTTTAACTCTAGTAAACTTTAATTAAATTTTTCTTGTAATATCCCTATAGATGCTTTTACAGTAAGAATGTGATTAGATAAATATGATTGCAATACTAATTTCAGGAAAAATTACTGGCTAATATTCTCATTCACAATTACTGATCCTATACAAGGAATCTCAACAGCGCTTTAGAATGAGAAATAACAATAAAGGCTATTAAAAGTCAAGTTCTAAAATGCAGCATACAATGAATTTATGTCTCAAATCAATTCTGTAATGCCTGGTTGAAAAATAATACACTTTGGAAAGACCAAATACAGAGAATTTGAAAAAATCAGATATTCTGGAGTTCTGGGAAAATCACAGTGGTGAGCAGCAGAGAAGGAACCTCTCTTAGTTTTGGTGTCCAGACTCTGGAATACAGCAACATGAAGAAGAGAAGGAGATAAGTTGGTCCTATGGACACAGGAAAGATCTCAACTGAGACTTAAAAGCTCATGGACACAGATAATTCAGAAATTCAGCAAAAGTAGGAAAACCAGGGGTGATGGTCCTACCAGACAGGGAGAAACAGCAAGGAAGCAATGCAGCCTTTAACCCCCATGAGCTGGCAGAGGCCCTACCAGCCAAGGAGAAGCAGAAAGGACGCCACCTCCTGCCACCCCCAACCCCACACACCTGTAAGCAACCAGACGTGACAAAGGCTGAGATGATAATAACTGAAGTATGGAAGTAACCTGACATTTATGTTGATTGGCTTTGCAGGCCTGGGGCTGGTAGTCTGGGCAATTATTTAGAGGATAACAATATGCAATATAGTAACAATTGTGGATTTTTTTACTGTCCTATCTTTGTTTGGTTTTCCTTTACTGTTCTGTTTTACTCTTTAAAATAAAAAAATCAAACAGCCTAAGAACAGCTGAATTAGTGAAAAATCATACTGTAATCCTCATTAGACTGTAAATTGAAACTTGAGACTAGAAACAGTGACTTATAGCAAGATGACTGAAATCAATATTAATTTAAAAGTGTTCAATCTTACTAAAGGTTCAACCTTACTAAAGTATATTACAGGGAACACAGAAGCATGCAAAGTGACGAAGGATAGCAACAAAGGCTTGTGAGAGGTGCTAATCAGCGAAGTGTTCACCAGAAAAGCCGAAAACTGTTGTTTGCTAATTAAATCCAACTCATTCTTATTTTAGGGTAACCACAGATTTTTAAAATTGTATTAAAACTGTGTTAGAATTAGGATGGTGATGTAGCTCAGTGGTGCAGTGCTTGCCTCGGATGCACAAAGCTCTGGGTTTGATTCTAAACACTGCAAACAATGACAAAATAACAAAAACCAAAAATAGGTTTATAAAATTGAAACTTTTGGATTTTATTTTTGTTGTATCACTAATTAGGAAAATAAGGGACAAGAAGGGAAATACTACATCGCTGAGTCTCATACAAAAAATGATGCAGCCATCTAACACTTGTAATACTCCATAATGTTTGACTATTAAGGTAGGCGGGGTGATGCAAGCCTGTAATCCCAGCACTCAAGAGGCTGAGGTAGGATTGCCACAAATCTGAGGCCAGTCTGGGGCTATATGGTGAGTTCAAGGATAACCTTATGAACATAGTGAGAGACTATATTAAAAGCAAAACCAAAATTTTATTATCAACAAAATTTTTGGCATAAGACTAAAAGTAAAATGCCAAAGCTATATTAAGTTTGGGAGGCTGAGGTAGGATGATCATAGGTTTGAGCCCAGTCTGGGCAACTAAGCAAGACTTTCAGAAAGGCCTGTGATATAGCATAGTGTGAAGGCATGGGGTTCAGTCTCTAATATCCACCCACACTTATCCCCACAAGATACATTAGCTGTAAAAGATAGGTATCTTCTAATTTTCCTTTGAATTCTTCTTCCAGCCTAATTGCTCTTGCTAATATTTCAAGTACTATGTTGAACATGCATTATGATATTGGACATTCTTATACTGTTCCTCATTTTAGAGGAAAGGTTTTCAGTAACCATTTAGTTTAATTTTTGCAGTAGTCTAGTTATAAATGGCTTCTATCAAATTGAAATAAGGTCCTTTTAAGCCTATTTTCTTCAGTGGTTTTATCATGAGTAGATACTGGATTTTGTTAAAAGCTTTTTCTACATCTTTGATCATGTGGTTTTTTTTCTTGCCTCTCTTTATGTGATGTGTTACATTCAATGATTTATGTAATGCTAGGAACCATACTTTCAGGGAATATAGGCAGAGCCAGGATATAGCCCAGAATTGCAAAGGAGGAGCTGGAAATTTAAAAATGCCAAAGTATACAAGGCACAATATGAAATGGGAAGGATGCACAGAAAGAGTGAGCTCTGGAGATTGGCACAAAAACCCTATTGAATCTTTAGCCAAATGTTGAACAGTATGCATATATGAAGAAATCAATTTGCAACACAGAAAGAATGGAAGAACCAGAGAGAATAATCTCTGGAGCAAACACAGGGCTAGAAATAATTTGCTTTCCAATGAAGAAAAGTGGAAATACTTTATAAAATAAAAGATTTTGAGTAGAACACAAATAATATTTTCTGAATATTGGAAGAGAATTGATCTTAAATGCTGTTCTGGTCTACTTAACAAATTTTTGAAACAAGTCTTCAAAAGATTAAACATAATTGCATCCCAGAAAACAGAAAAGCAGAATACTTGTAAGATCTAGCACCAATAAAAAACTAACAGGCATGAAGAGCACAAATGACCTGTAATGAGGAGAAAAATCAATTCACACAGAGGGAAAAAATTATACAGATGATAAAACTAATAAAACAAAATACAAAAAATAACTGTTATGACAAAAGTATTTATGTTCAAGAAGCTATGGGGAAGAATAGCACGTTAAGAGATAGAGAATAAATTAAAAAAAATGAAGAAAATAACATTGATGAACATCATAACAGAAATGCTTTAAACTGGTCAAGAGAGAAACCTAAATAGTAGATAAACTAACTTTAAAGGATACAAGAAAAGAATGACAGCAGACTTCTTTTCAGGTAGCAATGAGGGAAATTAGACAGTGGATTAATTTCATTAAAGATCAAAAACAAAAATACCCAAAACGTTAACACGTTTCCATAACAGGCAAATTCTTTCAAATAATAAGGAAACAGCAGACAAAAGTCTATTGGTTGAAATTTCTCTCCTATCATTTCAGGGAGTGGGGGAACTTAAAAAAAAAACCCAAAAAAACCAAGTTACAATGTAGCTAAGTGACAGAGTACTTATCTGGCATGTGTGAGGCCCTAGGTTGAATTCCTAGCATTGCAAAACAAAAATGTCAGTTTTCTGGAAATAAATTTTAAAACTCACCCATGATTCTTTTTGTTTTGTTTTATAGTATTAGGGACTGAATCCAGAGCCTTCTGTATACTGGGCAAGCACTGTAGAACTATGCTACACCTGCAGCACTACTAAAGACAAAGATTTTAAAGTAATTCTAATAAATAGAATCAAAGTATTGAAGGAAAGCATCTATGAAGACTTAAGTGAGAACATGATAAAAATAACTTACCCAACAACGTCCATTTTTTGTTGTTGTTGAGGGTGAGGGTGGGGTTCTGAGTATTGAATTGTGACTTAACATACGTAAGTGGTTTACTATAGTTAACACATACTCAGGCCTATCTTACATTATTACGATTTTTATTTTGAGACTGGGTCTAAGTTGTACAGGTTTTGCTAGATCTTCCTGAGTACTTGGGATTAAAAGAATAAGCTACCATGCCTGGTTCATTTTCATTTGTGTGTGTGTGTGTGTGTGTGTGTGTGTGTGCACGCGCGCGCACGCGTGAGTGTGTCGGGGATGTTGAACCCTGGGCCTTCACACTGAGCTACATCTTTAGCTCTTTACTAAATATAGTTCAAGACAAGTTCTTAAGTTATCAAGACTCACCTCAAAGTAGTGATCCTCCTGCCCCAGCATCCCAGAACTGGGTTACATGTGTACAATACCGTGCCCAGCTACTTTTACCATTTTTATTCAACACGGTACAGAAGTACAAGTCCTAGCCTGGAAAACTAGGCAAGAGAAAGAAATACAGAGCATCCAAATTGGAAAGAAAAAGTCATTAATTATTATCATTATTTGAAGATGACATACTCTCATTGAGAGAAAAAGCCAAAACTCTGCCAGCAAACGATTACAACTAATAAAGTTGCAGTATAAAAAATGAACACATAGCTGGGTGTGGTGCTGTATGCTTGTAATTCTGGCACTTGGGTTGCTGAGGTAGGAGGACCTCTGCAGGTTCGAGGAAATCCAGGGCTACATAATGAGTTCAAAGCTAGCTTAACTTGTGAGACTTTATCTCAAAAAATATTAAAAATACAAAATAAAAGCGAACCCTCCCATCCAAAAAATTCAACACATGAAAATCTGTAACACTGCTATATGCCAACAGCAAATTTTACGAAATGAAAAAAAAAACCCCTGCAATTCCAGTTATAATAGGCTACAAAGGCAACATAATACCTAGGAAAAGGTGTAATTGAAGAGGTAGTATTTGTAATGAAAACTATGAAATACTGAAAATGAAATTGAAAACACAAACAAATAGACATGCCATGTTCATGGATTGCAAGAATCAACATTATTAAACTGTCAGTAAATAGCCACATGGCCAAAGCAAACTATACATTCAGTGCAATCCCTATCAAAATACCAACCAATCTTAAAATACCTTAAACATCCAAAGCTATCTTGGGCAATAACAACATAACACGTTTCATTTTACTACCTGACATAAAAATATATTATAATTGTGTAGTAATAAACATAGCACAGAGTTAGCATAACAAAAGACCATAAGATCAATGGTCCAGAAAAGAGGCCTAGACACAAACACATGCATCTATAGCTAAAAGGTTTTTCACTAATGTATTAAGAAAAAGAATTGGAGAAAGGCCAGTCTTTTTAATAATTTTTGCTAGGAAAACAATATTCAGATGCAGAAAAATAAAACAAGATCCTTACTGCTCACCTGTTATAACTCTAAATTAAACATAAGCAAAAATATACAAATGGGATTATATCAGACTAAAAAGCTTCTGCATAGAAAAAGAACAATCAACAGAATAAAGAGAAGACATACAAAATGGAAAGAAGTATCTCCAAGCTATTCATCAGTCAAGGATGTTAGTGTCCTAAATATATACGGAACTTTTAAAAACTCAACAACAAAAAATTTCAACATAGGACCAGGGATTTAGCTCAGTGGCATAAGTGCCTGCCTAGCAAGCGTGAGGTTGGTGAGTTTGATCCCCAGTACCCAAAACAAAACAAAACAAACAAAAAACACCCCACAATTAAAATAGGCAAATCACTAAGATATTTCTCAAAAGGCAATGAAGTGACCAATGATATATGAAAAAAAAAAGCCCAACATTACTAATATCACTGAAATATAAATCAAACCCACAAGGTATTGCTTCACCTGAATAAGAAAGGTTATTACCATAAATAAAAACTAAAGGATATTAAGTCCTGACAGTGATATATAGAAAACAGAACTCTTGCACACTGTTGACGGGAATGTAAACTAGTATATCCATCATGGAAAATACTACAGAGGTTACTCAAGAAGTTAAAAATGGAGTTATCTTAGTATCCAGGTCCCCTACTATTCGGTCAAAATTCAAAAGAAATTAATTGATATGAAGTATATCAGTACATGTATAAATGATATCCAAACAAAGATGAGCTAGAAATGAGAAAAAAATTGAAAAATAAGGCCTGTAACTTCTGACATTTGGTGAAAAACAATGTACAAGAAACTTAACAAAGCCTTAGTTGGATATACATATAGAAACATAATAGACAAACTGTTGAACTCACATAACCTAAAAATTGTAAAAGCTGCAAAGTAATGTGCCTCACACAACAAAAGGATGATTAATAACTGAATTTTTAATCTGAAATAAAGCCCAGTAGCTAGCATGACACTGAAAGAACTGTAAGGGAAAATAAAACTAATAATTCTATGTGGAGCAAAAATATCTTTCAAAAATGCACAAAGTTGAAATAGTTTTCCAGATTAAGCATGACAAGCTGGTGCTAGGGATTTAGCTCAGTGGCATAAGCACCTGCCTTGCAAGCATGAGGTCGTGAGTTTAATCCCCAGTACCAA
The DNA here is from genome assembly GCA_004027295.1 of Dolichotis patagonum. Classification (NCBI taxonomy): domain Eukaryota; kingdom Metazoa; phylum Chordata; class Mammalia; order Rodentia; family Caviidae; genus Dolichotis; species Dolichotis patagonum. The sequence goes on along the minus strand of PVJX010008229.1, from coordinate 76 downwards.
TTTAAAAAAAAAAAATGACAAGCTGGGCAATGTGTCACATGCCTATAATCCCAGCATTTAGCAGGCTGAAGCAGGA
>PVJX010008228.1:54580-66871 GCA_004027295.1 Dolichotis patagonum | reverse complement strand
GAGTCAATATGATAGAGAGTGAATATCTCCAGTTGTCTAGCTTTGAAATTTATGTCTTACATTGCTTTCTTGTGATCCGCTTTGCTCTGTTTTGTTGTGTTTAATTTTACCCTATTGATATAATTGCATGTATATTTGAGTGGGTAAGATGGATGACCATATTGTTGTTTTTGTCAGATTGTGGAGCAGAACTGTTAACAGTCTCACTGTTTGAATGTCTTTTACATGTAAAGTACTTGAATGTACTTTACATGTTTTAACTTTGTAATTTGAACAATTATTTCCAAGAAGTCAGTATGTAATTAGTCAAGTAATAATTTCTTAGGTTTTATTGTTGTTGTACTTTTCCTTTTTCCTTGGAATACTGTATGGTTGCTACCCTTTATTCTGTTTTATTTTGTTTTTTCCTCTTTAAATAAAATTATTAAAAAAAAAAAAAAAACCTCACAATGGAGCCCAGGCATGGCGATCCTCCTGCCTCAGCCTCCTAAGTGCTAGGTTACAGGTCTGCAACACATGCCTGGTGGGAACTCAGTCTTGAAGTTCTCTGGTGGCATAGTTTTACCTTGTCACCAGTAATTGAAAGTTTCTAGGATTACATCTTGTAAATCATATGCATTGGCTCAAGCTCAGAGGTTGTTTTGGGCCGAAAAAAAAAAAGTGTGTGGCTGATTTCTTGCCTATGGGAAGGTTATATGTATGAGCTGTATGAGCAGAACCTTGGTTCCAGGGCATGTGATGCCTTACTGACCCCTCTGGAGAGCACCATGTTTGGGTGTTACATTTCTCCAGAGCCGAATGACCTTCCTGGCCTGGGTCTGGTGGGGCCACCATACTGTGGTGAAGGGACAAATGGGTCCTGGTATAGACCGTGTCCTTGGGACTTGCGCTGAGCCCCATTTGCAAGATGGAAACATGATCACACAGCAGCCACCTGCCTGAGCAAATCAAAGTAGGGAGTAATATCAGATACACCAGGGAAGGGCCGCAGGAATTCTTTCAGAGGAGTTTCTGGCCCAGGGACAGACTTTTAGCATTGAGTCAGTCCTGGAGTGCATGTGAAAGGCCCTGGGAGCACGGCAGAAGGCTTAGAGCTTCTCTGCAACCCCTGGGTACTGCAGACAGCAGGCTGTGAGTCAGCAGTCTGGGTGCTTCTCAAGGGTCTGTATCTTAACCCACTCTGCAGTGGTGCTGGCCTGGACAACATAGGGTTAGAGGGTAGGAAGGGGCCAGTCTGGGGAGCAGCAGGGAAGGGTAGACTTGTGCCCCAGTCTCCTTCCAGTGCCAGGGCACTTAAGACTCTGGCCCTCAGGGACTGAAGCACCACGCCTGTCATCTTACACCTACCTTGTGGCCCTGCACCCCAACTGAGGGAGCCCCTCTATTACAGGCCTGTGTGCAGGCCATTGAATTCTCAGGGAGATGAGGGTCGTACTCTGAGTCCTGCCACCTCTCACGGCCCTGAGGAAGATCAGCCCAGAAACCTGGAAGGTGATAGAATTGCCAGTACCATCGTCACTTGTTGTTTTGGAAGCCCCAGATCTTTTTTTTTTCTCTTCTTCCATGAAAGACAATCCCACTTAAATACCGGAAGCCTGTGCTTTGGGTCTGTTTGTGTCCTTGCTGTTTGAGGCTCAGTGTGTTCAGCTCATTCTCTCTGGAAGGCTAAGGATTGAGAATCAGCCCAGAGGCAGGCCTCTTGGCCCAGCGACACCAGGTGGGTTAGTGGAGGTGGCCCTGAGGTGAGGCTGCAGAGGTAACCAAGGAGACCACGGTGATCTGAGGGTACCTGTGCATGCACCTGGGCTTACCTGAGGAGACTCACTGTGCCAGCCCAGTGTCCTGCTGGTATCAGCCACAATCACGGCCCCAGCCCTGTATCTGGATTAACTGTGAGGGCACTCAATTAGCAAACTGCTTTCTTCACTTGCCTTAAAGAATAACAAGATTAGCTGTGCTCTTCTCAGACTCAGGGGCCCTACTGGCCCCAGAAGACCTTGGAAGCAGTGGCGGGAGGTAGGCCAGCAACTTGTTCCTCTCTGAGCAGGGGCTCAGAAACTTCCTGCAGTGGCTGACCAAGCTGGCTGCCCTAGGTACAGCTGGACTGCTGGGCACAGTGCCCTCCCTTGTCTCAGGGGCTGTGTGTTCCTGGGCTGGTGGCTTTGTCTCTCTGAAGCTCGGCATCCTTGCCTGGACAGTGACTGTCACAGTATGTACCTCTGAAGGCCTGGAGGAGCTCCTGCTTGCTGCTGCACGGCCCAGGTCCAGCTGACTCCTCGCTCAGTGAATGGCTTCCTCTTGTTTCTGGGTAGCTGGGGTCAGGGGGTGATACCCCTGCAGATGCAGGTCCACAGCGTCTAAGTCTGCCCACACCCCTGCTGCTACAGCCTGTGGTCCAGGGGCCTCCTGCGAGCCTCCCGTGTGGGAGCTGGGCTTCCCTTACTTGCCTGTGGAGATGAGTGGACCTCCATGGCCACATGCCCTCGCCCTAGTGAGCTGCTCCCCGGGCATGCGCAGCCTCCATCATAGGGACTATGGAATTAGGAGGGCAGGGAGTCCAAGCTGTGGGTCAGGAGCCTCAGCTGACTCGAGGTGACTTTGCAGCCTAGCACCACTCCATGCAGATCAGGGCTGAGCATAACCCTACTGACATCAGCAGCCATCCTCTGGGTAGGACTGACCAGTCGGGTATATTTATAGCCCAGACTCCCCTGCAGTTGGTCTCCCTTCCAGTTGAGCCCTGAGTCCTCAGTGTCAAGATTTATTTTTTATTTTATTGGTACCGGGGATCAAACTCACGACCTTGTGCTTACCAGCAGTGCTTGAGCCACTGAGCTAAATCCCCAGCTAGTGTCAAGATTTATGAGCTCAGCAGGTGCTGACACTAACACCAGCAACTGTGGTTGGAAAGAGGGAAGAGGATACATAAATACAAGGCACTGGACTCACCTCGCACCCACTGTAAATTTGTAATTGGTGAACATTTATGAAGTACCTGCTGTAAGACATGAGGTGCTCAGAGGGTGCTCAAGGAGGCCCATGCAGCTTGCCAGTGACGCTTGGTCTGTGTGCCAGCTGAATCTACTCAGAACCCTCCTCCTATCCCACACCAACTCCTGCTGCCTGACTGGGGGCAGGTACTGCTGCTGTCCTGCTCACCCAGGAGCCCTCAGGGTTCTCACCAGCTTTCTGCACCCCCACCCCCCCACCGGCCTGGACGCTGCCACCACTGGACAAGTTCTGGCCCCTTCCCTTTCTAGTTGCTCCCAGTCTCAGGTTTCCCTGAGGCTGTGTCTCCTTAGCACTCAGCCTTGTCGCTTGCTGTTCCAAGGGGCACCGCTCATTGCTCCTGGGCTGTCAGCATGTCACAGACCTGGGCAGTCACTCCTGTACAGCAGCCCAGACACCTCCTGTCTGCTTCCTGGAGGGTTAGACAGCAGTGGGTCAGTGGGATGAAGGGATGATAGCAGAGGGACATGGTAGGACACAGGGTGTGGAGTCCCAGGTGGATTTCCCCAGCCTGACTGAAAGGCCAGGCCCAGGCCTCTGAGCCCGGAATGAGGAGCACAGCTCCTCGCAGTGTATCCCTTGAGCAGCTGTGCAGGAGACAACTGAACACAGGCTCAGCCAGTAGCAGGAGAAGCAGGGATGCAGCCTGTCTGGGGATGTTTGCCACAGTTCTATGCGGGACGGCGGAGTGGCCTGCCACCCTACTTGGGGGCACAGCTCTTCCAAATGTGGGGCGGGCACACTATGGAACTCTCTGCAGGCCCTTGGGGTCCTGGCTGTGATTGATGGGACACATTGCCACGCTGCCATGTGACCGCATTTCTGGGGCATCCTCAAAGAGGCAAAGCAAAAAGCAGAGCACAGGCCAGAGGGCCTGGCTCTCAGGGGGCTTTTTATAGGAACAGACATGTTGCTATACGTTTAAAAAGATCCTTTGCACTTTAAATTTTGCCTTAATACATCTGACTTACATCTTTTTAAAGTCTCTCCCTTCCAATATAATCATTTTGGAAAAAACCAAACCACACAAAATAAGCAAACAAAACCAAAACCTAAGCTGGCTGACGGTAGGCACCTTAGCATCATGATGCTGAAGACGGTGATGTAGGTTGGCTGTCTGCGCCCAGCTGTAACGCCCATGAAAGACCTGCCTGGAAACTCGGTCAGCGCCGTGGGCAGCCCTCGTATCCAGACAACCACTCTGCTGTGCACCAAATACTTTCAAATTTCCTTTCCAAGGCAGGCTGAAGTCCATGTAAATATTGACCAAAGAAGGTGGCCCAAGGTGGTACTATATTTGGTTAATAGTTGAAAAGTCACCTATTTTGCCAGTAGCTTTGAACAGGTGGGCCTCGTTTTATTAACAGAAAAAGAAAAATTAAAAAAGCTGTGCATAAATCTAGCCGGATAAATATAGTAGAAAAGCCCATAGATTTAAGTGAATCTCAGAGTGAACCTTTTGATAAAGGAGTTAGCTCTCCTTTCCCTTTTATTGTGTTTATTAAGGAAATTAAAAAATATGTATTTGATTTGCTTCAGTGAGGCCTGACGCCTCAATAATGTGCAGTCCTGGTTTGGCCTGGCCCGGGGCTCTCTGGGCACATGGGCAGGGAACTGTCTTTTTTAGGGGCTTCACAGTGCACTGACTGAGTGACTGGGTCTCTAGGCAACTCCTGTCACCCATCTGTTGAGCAGAAACTAGGTCTGGTGCTTTACTGCATGCAGGAAGCAGGAGACCAGGGTGGAAGTGAGGACAGCCTGCCTTTTGGGCCCTAACAGCTAAATTAGCCCCTCCCATTTTCTGGCTGATCACTCTGTAGCCTTTTTTTTGCTCAGATCTTCCCTAGAGATGATAGGTTAGACACAAGAATGAGGTCCCACCCTAGGCATAGCACTACGATCATCTTCTATATCAACAAACATCCCCTGAATCACCTGGAAGTCACCTTGTGTCTGGTGGTACAAGGACACTTACTGGTCTTACACCCAGGGCCGTACCTTACACAGCCCTCACAGGAGACTAAGACCCAGCAAGAGTAAGCAACTCACCCAAAGCTACCTGATAGGAAGTAGGATGAGGGTATAGACCCAGTGGCTTGTCTTACCCACCCTGCCTGTTCCAGGGGTAGGTGCCCGGGTCAAGCCTCCTGGATGCCTCCGTTTGTCTGCCTTGCCAAGCCCAAACTTTCTTCTTTCTCTCACCCTGTCTTACCTTTTTCCTGTTTTCTCTCAAAAGACAAGTGTCAGGGCCAGAAGAGGTAGCCATGATGCAGAGTGTGACTGATGGACAGGTCCATGTAGTGACCCTGTCTGTGGCCAGTGTGAGAAAGGCAACTGCAGGCTGCTGGTCCAGTGTGGATTTAGGTCAGAGGTCAGTGCATTGGGTGGAGCTACAGTTTTCTGTGACCAAGTGGATCCTGTCATTCCTGGGCTGTGGTCACCCTGTGGGACTCAGTGGGAAGTTACAGTGGCAGTATCTGCCCTGTTGGGGAATCTCAGCAGCAGGGCAAGGGGGAGGCAAAGGGTCCAGGACCAGGCCTGGGGTCCTCATCATGGGAGCAGGGCAGGGGGTGTGGGGCTCTGCATCAAAGTGGGTCTCTAAGGATGTCATCCCTTCTGTCCAGGGAGGCCTGCTCCAACAGTTAGGACATAGCATCTTTATGACCTGGGGCCCAGAGACACTTGGAAGGACACCGGAAAAGGAGCCAGTGCGTGGTCGTTACCCTAACCCTTCCCACAGGCAGACGCCCTCTGTTCCACACCCCACCTGAGCTGTGAAGCACCTGCTGTGGGGCTGGCCTGCAGAGTGGGGCCACACATCCCTGGACTGTCCAGGCTTGGCTCCTGGCCCAGCTTGGGGTGCATGTTTTAGGAATCAGAAGTGGCCTATGCTTTCTACTCTGGTCAGGACATGTGATAGCTGCTCCCAGCAGGCCACCAGCCACATTGGGTTGCATGGGACAGTGTGCCATGCCAGCTGGCATGGGAGCCTACAGCATGGATCTCTGCCTGGTATGAGGCCCCAGGTGTGACAGTCACTCCTGCAGGGCGGTATGGAAGAAAGTGAGCCCCAGTGACTTTCCTACCTGGTCAGGAAGGGACAGCTCTGAGCTATGATCTTCTGCTCAAGCCCACGGGAGCCAGCTGGAGGGTGGGGACGTGCTTCCTTGAACTTCCCTGTATAGGTCTGTTCTTAGCAGGGCATGGAGATGGAGTGTGAATTCTTAATGGAGGTGATAGTGTCCCCAGGTTCCACAAGGAGGACAGGCTGGTAAGCACCTGGATGTGCTTTGAACCCAAGGCGCTAGATTGCCTGGGGAACCCAGGGACAGATGCAGAAGACCTTTGAATTTGGCCTGTGAAGCCAAGGACAGAGGCTTGGGTTCTGGTGAGGGGAAATGGTGTTAGTGAAATGGGCTCTTGGGTTCATTGGCCTTGCTCAGTGCCACTCTCCAGCCAGCTGGGTTCTATTAGAAGATTTTGAGGACGCATGGCACTGCCCAAGCACACCTGGGTGGCATCTCTGTGGGTGAAGAGTGGTCAGGATGGTGCTGAGGGGCAGTGGCAGGGTGGAAGATAGCAGGCTTCTGGGGGTGGAGGGCTGTTGTTGTAAAGCCTGTCTGTCAAAGCCCGGATCTCTGGCTACTTCCATGATGGACCACAACTGGAGCCAGACCCTGGGTTTGAATCTTTTCCTTCACTGTGTCCTGGGCAAAACCCTTCTGTAAAATGGTCTATTGCGCCTCATGGGACTGTCACATGAACTCAGTGGCAAAGCATGTGCATGATACAGTGTAAGTGCTGTGATGTCTGCATGGTGGTTATTATTGTCCTATCGGTGTTCTCCCTCCCCAGAGAAGGTGACTGTGTTCTAGGGGCTGAGGTCAAAGGGCAGAGCCAGAGTTAGAGGAACCACTGCCACCTCTGGCTAAATGGCTGGTTAAGCACTGGACAAAATGCCCACCAAACTGGGGGAAGGCAGAGCTCTTCCTGGCTGACTGAGGACCCTGACCCTAAAGGAACCTTCTGAAGACCTATGCAGGCTCACCCAACTAGTAAACAGTGGAGTCTGAATTGGTTTTTCACATTTTATTATGAAAAATGCATAATATATACAGAACTTGGATAATATAATGACTCTTCTGCCACTGTGTCTATTACTCAGACTATTCAGTGTAGCGGTCAGCTTCCCATAGCTGGAACAGGTACTTGACACCCACGAATTAAGGAGAAGTCTATTTTGGCTCGTGGTTTCAGAGAGTTCAGTCCATGGGCAGCTGGCTTGAAGGAAGGAACATCATGGCAAGAAGTGGGTGGTGAGCACTTCATGCAGGGATGATAAATGGATAGATAGGTGTGTGGATGGGTCAGTGGAAGAGTGGGTAGGGGATGGGTAGGTGGACAAGTGGGTAGATAAATGAGTACATAAATGGGTGATGTGGAGGGATGTTTCTCAGTGTGATGCAGTGATTGGGATGTAGTGATGGGCACACTACTGGAGATTTTAGGAGTGTGAGGTTGCTGTACTGTACCCACAGCAAGCTGTGTTAGTGTCTGTGTTAATGTTAGTGTGTTAGTGTGTGGGCAAGGCCTGCAAAACTCCTTGGCAGGCATCTCATACAACCCTTCCACGGAAGCCTCCAGGACCCCAGTGGCTCACATAAGTGCGGTCTTGGTTCACATAAATGAGGGTGTCAGTCACTGTCATTCTACCAAATACCTAAGATAATCAACTGACAAAGAGAAATGGTTGGTTTTGCAACTTTCAGCTCATGGTCTGGTGGCCCCATTGGCTTTGGGTTGATCGCATCTTGGCGTGAGTTTGTGGTGGAGCAAAATCACTCATCTCATGACAGGGAAGTGAAAGTGGAAAAAATGGCCAGAGTCCCACAATCCCCTTTGCGGATGCACCTTAAAGACCTGAGGATGTCACACTAGACCTTACTTCCTAGAGGTTCCACCCCCCCCCCCAGAAGTGCCATGATGGAGACCAAGGCTTTAACACATGGTTCTTTGTGGGTACCAGGTCCAAACTACAGTAGTGAGTGGAGTGCAAAGGGCAGAGAGGCTGCTCCTGTCCCATCTGCAAGGGGTGGCTGCCCAGCTTTGGCCGCCAGAGGCAGGACGGGGTAGCAGGCCCACTGGTGTTTCATTATAAAGATGTTTCACTACAAACTGGAAGTCTGGGTTTCAATATGAAAATACAGAATGTTTAATTCTTGAGCTATTTATTTATTTTTGTGGGGCCAGCAATCAAACCCAGGCCTTCAGTTTTCCTAAGCAAACTACCATGCAGCAGCATCCCCAGCCACAAATATAGTTTGAATGTATTGAGCTTGACTCAAACACATTTTGAGCTACCTGTTGTGACCCTGTTGGAGTCCAAGGAGTCTCTGGTGTCGCCCAGATAGAGCCCTAGAACTGCCAGGAAGGAGCAGACCTGCCTCCTCTGAAGCCAGGCTGGCATTGTCACCTGTGGGGGACCAGAGCGATTCAGATGCTGTCCTTGTTCTTAGAGCTTCGAACCCAAGGAAGAGATGAGGCATTCATCTCACTTGTCCCTTGGGCATGATGCCCACTGCCGCCTGCTCTGACCCCTGAGAGCGGGGTGTGGAACTGTGCTTTGTATTGTTTAGCTAGTTCTGTTGTGGAAGGGGAATGATCTACATATAGACATTCAACTGATTGTGGCAGTCACCTCTGGGATGCGTCCCTGGAATTCTATCCATTCCAGTTTCCTCCTGCTCCACCTGCCTCTGTCTTCGCTTTTTGCCCTGGAGCAAAGCCTGTGCAAGAGATCTAAACTGTAACAGAGAAAATGGATCAGGGAAGTATGGCTGACTGTGGCAGAATTAAGGTGGTGACCCCCAGTCAGGGGTGTCCTCTCTTCAAACAAGGCTGCTGGGGCAAACAGAGCTCCAAGGCCCCAGGGAAATATGCTTTCAGGCAAAAAGCAAGTTTTTTTTTGTTTTGTTTTTTTAGTATGAAAAGAAGTCTCACATGACAACTGGAATAACTTAGCCTTAATGCCTTAATGCCATGCTATCTATCTGCCATTCCAGTTTACCTGGGCATGCTATATTTGCCAAGTGGTTTGGGAGCAAGATGGATTCTGGAAATCTGGAAGTTGAGAAAAATCAGGAGCAGTGACAGCAGAATCTGGTCATCCTACCTCCCACCATGCTGAGGGCATTTGCATCACCCATGCCCGGCCCCTCGCAGTCACCCTGGCATTGTGCTGGCAACCTGCTTCCGGCTCCTTAATTGGATGAAGTGTGCAGCTGGGTGCCCGCAGAGGACAGTGGAGCTGTCAGGCAGGGAGGGAAATTACCCTTGGATTCAGGGAGTTGAGCTGGCTGCTGATTTATTGATTGCCTTGAAATGACGGCAGTCGAATTACAACCAGGCAGGGGCAGAGTGGCCAGGGATTGTACTACGTTATGGCGCATGCATTTGAAATATGCCATTGTTCACTCTTGACAGATGTCTGCATCTTTGTCACTGTGACCCCAATCAAGACTTTGAATATCTCCATCCTCTACAAGTCCTCTTCCAGGACCTACCTGCCCCCTCCTCAACCCCTGCTCCCAAATGCAGATAGACAATGCTTTTGTTCTCTGTCCCTCCCAGCAGGTACTCATTTGCTTTGTTTTTTAGGGTTGGGGATTGAATCCAAGGCCCTTCACATGCTTGGCAAATGTTCACCCTGAGTCACATCCCTAGCCTCTTGGGTTTCTAAAAGGATGAAGTCATATTCTAGGAGACAGAATGTAAGAAACCAAGGGATTGATGACTCTGCCTTCCTCATTCTGCAGATGGCAAATGATCCCAAGAGAGAAACTGGTTCCCCTGAGGGTAGAGGATCAATTGGGCGGAGGGAGCATGACCCCCAGACCTGGACTGCACTGTGATACGGGCTTGCTAGGAGGGAGGGTCCCACATCTCAGGTACGGGGATGTGGTAGCTTCAGTGTCCTGGAAGTGTTGCCTTATCAGCGGGAGGGAAACACTAGTGGACTCTGAAGGCAAGACATGATCGCAGGTTGGTAGAGCATGGTTGTGAATGTTGGCTCATTTGAAAAGCAAGTAGGCTGATTGGGGCTCGGTGGATAGCAAGAGCTCTGGGCAGGAGGCCAACAGGTTGCTCTACCATGCCTGTGTCTGGCTGCAGGGCCCTGGAAGTTACTCTGAGAGCCTCAGTCTCCCCACTTGTGAATGGGGCTAGTGCCTTCCACTCTCCTGGCTTGTTTTGAGACCATGTGAACTCAAGCATAAGCATTGTGGAGTTGTAAATGCTGGACTGATGATTGTCAACAATAAGATGATAATAAATCTGGTTTTCAAAATGGGTACAGGACATTTTGCCAAAGGTGTTTCTCCAAAGAAAGTATATAAATGGCAGTGAGTGCATGAAAAGATCCTTAACCTCATTAAGTAACAGAGAAAGGCAAATAAAAGCCACAAGTGCCACTTCTTACTTGCTAGGATGGCTATGATTTTAAAAAGTGGAAAATAACAAATATTTGAGAGTCTGTGGAGAAACCAGACTCCTTGTCCCTCGCTGGAGGGAATGTAAAATGGCACAGCTACTGTGGAAAATCTTTAGCAGTTTCTCAGTAAATTAAAGACAGACTTAGCATAGGACCTAGCAGTTCCATCCCTAGGTATATACTCAAGAGAAATGAAAACACATGTGTGCGCAAAGGTTGGCCATGAATGTTCACAGCAGCATTACGAAAATAGCCAAAAAGTATAAACCCAAATGTTCGTTAGCAGCTGATTGAGACAAAATATGGTACCTTTATTATGGAATAATAATCGGGCCCCCCCCAAGAATAGGAAGTACATATATTGCTGTAACATGGGTACATCTTGAAACCATTATGCAAAGTGAAGGAAACCAGACACAAAAGGCCATGTATTATATGATTCTGTTTATGAAACATTCTGGAATAGCAAATCCATAGGGATAGCCTGCTGGTGGTTGCCAGGGGCTGGGAAGTGACTACTGATGGAGATGGTGTTCTCTTTGGGGTGATAGAAGTATTCTGGAATGAGGTCATGGTAATGGTTACACGAGTAAAAATCATTTTGAGTTTTACATAAACATTTTTTAAAAGTATGAAGTGGCCCTGACTAGTGTGAAATCTGTGGCCCTGGGCCTGGCGATGCCCTCTGGACCAAGGCTGGACCTTGTGGACCTCCAGCATCCTGTACCTCTCCCAGCCCCTCCAGCTCTTCTCTTCCTCCTTCTGAGTAAGCATAAGCTTCTCACTTGGTCCACAGTCTGCAGAGGCCATCTGCCCAGATAGGTCAAAGGACTGTTTACTTTCCAGGAGAACTGGCAGCTGTGCCAACAGCTGGTTGAGGGGAAGGTCCAGAAAGGAGTTCCTCCCTTGTCCCCCTTTCTGTAACACCTGACTCACCCTGCCCAGAGTGGCCAGGAACTCTGAGGACAGATGTAGGGTGGGCTCTGGGACTCACTCAGTGGCTGCCTCCTGGGAGATGAAGTCAGTGGCCTTGGGCAAACACTTCTGTAGAACCCGGAACTGGTGATCACTCCCTGGTTGTTTAACTGCTGGGAAACAGGGCTGGGTACCAGAGAAGAGCGCTAGGGATTGGGACAAATCCCTCTGGCCCTGATGTCCCCAGGACTACACTATCAGTGTCCCCAGGACTCTTGTCTCAGCACTCGCAGAGGCCTTCCTGATCCTTCCTAACAGATGCTTCTCAAATACAAGGGAGTCACATCCTAATAAACCCATTGTAGATTGAAAATACCACAAGTCTATGCATTTAACACCCTTAACCTACTGACATCATAGTGCAGCCTTGCCTGTCTTAAACATGCGCAGAACATTCATATTTGCCCACAGTTGGCCAGAATCATCCAACAAAGTGTATTTTATCAGGAAGTGTTGAATAGCTCATGTAAGGTACTGAATACTAATATTCACAAGAGGCCCAGTTCAGGGTCTCAGTTGTTTGTGCTCTTAGGGCTGACCCTGAGCCGTCGTGTGCTGCCCAGCATCACAAGAGGGGCATGCACCACATAACTCTGGCCCAGGGAAAGGCCAACTTCAAAATTTAAAGTACAGATTCTACTGAAACCATGTTTCTTTTGTACTATCATAAAGTGTTAAATTGAAACACACCCTAAGTTGGGGCCATCTCCACATGCACATACGTGTAGATACGAATTCATTTTCAGAGCTTACAGAGGTGACCTGCGCCCTTCTTGGCCTCCCTCTCCTTCCTTTCACTCGTGCATCCATCCATGCAC
>PVJX010008228.1:0-54480 GCA_004027295.1 Dolichotis patagonum | reverse complement strand
GTTGGGGCCCTTTTGGAATTGTGCGAAGGGACCCTTTTGATTTCTGGAATGACTTCATGGGTTGGTCTGGAGCAGTGGTGATGAATCTATGGTGCACGTGCTGCAGAGAACGTGCAGAGCCCTCTCTGCAATGATGTCACAAATTGTGTGAGTTGTTTTTTCTAAATTAAAACCTCAATATTCAGGCTTCATTGCAGTGATGGGTTTTGGGTTGCAGTTTGGGCACTTGGTCTCTAAAAGGTTTGCCATCACTGGCTTGGAACTGTCCTCTTCCGTGAGCTCGTGGTTATGTGGTTGGCATTTGCTTCCCACAAGCCTTGGTCCATCCAAACTGGATGGGATGTGGAAGTTCCTAACAATCCCTGGAGGTAGGGGCTGAGAATATAGCTCGGAGACATAAGCATCTGCCTGGCAAGTGCAAGGTGCTGAGTTTGATCCCCAGTACCAATTCCTGGACGTGCTGGAGGTCACGCGGAAGGTGTCCTCTGTGATTTGGAAGCGTGATCCTGGGAACGCGGAGGGTTGCTCCCCTCAGCCTGCCCCAACTCTCCGCATACTTAATATCTTGCTGTCTTCTCTCTGCTGGGTGCAGGTTGCAAGGTGGGAGTATAGAACCCGCAGACTGAGCAGTGTCTTCAGATCCCCATACCTGGCCTGCTACTCTCTGGGTGCCGTCATCCTGCTGCTGAATGTCCTGCGTTCGCACTGGTAAGCCCCAGGCTGACCTGCTCATGCAGGCTGCTGTCCCTGTGAGAACGCACCGCACTGGGAATGGAGGCCGTGCCGGGTCCATTAGAATGCAGGGGGCACGCTGTGCCTGAGTGCACAGGGAACTCTGTTCTCAAACTCCCCTACCGTGCAAGCCACCTGACCGCTCTGCCAGCTTGGGAGTCCTAGTGACCTCAGGAAGGAAACAATGAATGTGGCAGTTCTATTGGGTAAAGGGTTGGTCAAGGAGGAGCAAAGGGGACAATATCGGGGTGGCCCTTGTATTTACATACCCAGAGCTGTCTCTAAGGAGTGCCAGGACAAGGGCACATGCCCCGAGTGGAAGCTCCCCACAGCCTGGGCCAGACTGTCCAGGCTTGAACCAGTGTCTAAAAATCACTTTGTCCTTCGGTGGCCTTGGGACATGTTACCTTCCTGCCATCCATGAAGAAGGCCAGAGCAAGTGACTGGATCCAGCCGATAAAGGTCAGGCCTAGGCCAGGCTGGGCCCTCCATCCCCATGGTGCAGTGAAGATAGTAGGATGGAGTTGTCAGAACTGGGGGAATTCACTGTGGTTCTGGCTCTCCCTGGGCCTGAGGCCCATGTCATTGTTCCAGTCTCTCCCCAGTCTCCATTCTGTGAAAGCTACTGACAGCACATGGGCTAATGTGGCCCAAAGGAAGAAGTGGCCAGGTATGGTACTGCATCCCCATTATCCCAGTATTCTGGGAGGCTGAGTCAGGAGGATGTCAAGTTCAAGCCCAGCTTGGACAATTTAGCAAGACCCTGTTTCAAAATAAAAAATAAAAAGGGCTGGGGGTGCAGTGTAGTGGAAAGGCCCTGGGTTCAATTTCCAGTACTGCAAAACAACAACCAGAACATGAGAAAGTGGCCTGGGGAGTCCTGCCTAGATAGTTTAGACACTCTGGTGGCCCTGTGCATACTCCCAACGGACTGGACACGGGGGGCTGTTTTGCAGGTGTACCCTTGGGGAAGCTGCTGGGATTATTGGGCCCCAGGCATAAGGTCTGCATGGGTGGTCTAACCTTCCCTACTCTCCTCAGCCTTCTTGGTTCTGCAGGTCCAGGGTGCACATGAAGTGACCTGCTTGATGCTCAATGCCCGGTGCCTGGTGGGTGGGAAGCTGACGGGAGTTGGGGGGTTAGGGTGACAGGTAAGACCCTCACACTCAGGTGCAGCGAGGACATGGCTCAGGCTTCCTTCCCCACAAGCAGGTCACTCTCTCTGTTATCAGAGTCCGAGCTTGGTCCTTCTGTGAGCACAGCATGTGGTGGGAGAGGAGAAGGGTCCTATGTGGTCAGCCTCACTGTTGAACTGTGGCTTGTGGTCTGTGCCTCTTTGCCCCTCAGCCTGGGGCTGCCTGCCATCTCCAAGCTAGGTGGGCATCTCAAGGGTCTTGGTTCTCAGAGGCAGTGATACCTTGGCACTCAGCCTGAGCTGGAATACCCCAGAGGCCTCACTCAGCCCAGCACAGGCGAGGACATGGCTCTCAGTTCCTACTTAAGGCCTCCAGGCCACCGTGGCCTGCAGGCTGACCAGCTGCTTGGCTGCCTAGCCTGGCGAGCATTCTGACATTTGTCCCATTGAACAGATGAACAAAGGAAGGTTTGGCAGGAAGCATTGGTCTGCCCGGGTTATCACAGCACTGTGAGGAGAGATCTGACCCTTTTAGGCTGGATGGTCGGGACAGTCCCAGTGGCACCAGGCTAGGCTCATGTGGGTAGGAAGTCTAAAGGAGATGGACATGGGCTTCTTCCTAACCCTACCACCTGGGAGGCCACCTGTGGACTGTCCGTCCTTATAGAGGATGGAACAGTGGGCTGCTTCAGATGAGAACACAGGTCCTCTAGACCCCAAACAGACCCTACCCAGCTGCTGGGAGAGGCTGTGGCTGTGGCTGCTGGCAGGTTGGGTGCCCCTACAGAAGCACTGATGCTGAGAGATACAGAGAGCTGGAAAGGATGTGAGGCCCATTTCTGGGCTGGGCATGCCTCAGGAGGAATGGCAGAGTCCTATAGCCTCCTGGCCCTGAGCCAGACCAGGTGACTATGTAGAAACACTTGCCAGGGCCACAGATTGCAGCCATCACTGTGCTGGGCATGGGCAGTCATTCTGGGCATCCCAGCAGTTTCCTCAAGGGTACACCTGAGCCCAGTTCATCAATTGAGTCCAAGGCTGGCACGGAGCAAGCCCCGTGGTCCCCTGACCCGAGCCCTCTTACTGGCTCTGTGTGTTTTGTCCCTGGAACCGCACTGTGGCTCAGCTCAACTCTGACTGCCTGTCCAGCCTTGTCTTGGGAAGGGAACTTGCTCAGGCTGGAAGCCAAGAAGTCACGCTGGATAGTTTTCAACGTCTTCCTGATCAGACTGCCAGCACGGGCTGGATCTGCCCCGGGACCCCCTCTCCAGATACCTGTGCCCCACTTTAACCTTCCTCCCCCTGCCTCTCTCTGGACTACACAGCCCTCTCTCATTCGCCCCTGGCCTTCTAATCCAGACCTCCACAGTCACAAGAGTGATTACCATTTGAAGCTGGCTTTTACATGCGTGTGGCCCTGCCCACCGAGTCAGGCTCCCCTCACTTAGCGGGCTACTACAGCTCTCGGTCACCTCTACCCTGCTCTCACCACAGGGCTCCTGCCCACTCGCCTTTGGTCTGGCTTTTCCGCTCCTGTTACCTTGTGACATCTGCAGCACCTGCAGAGAGCAGCCTTAACCACATGCTGTGCAGAATCTTCGGCCTAAGCCTGCCGTAGCCATTCTAGGCGCCTGCTCAGCCCCACAGCTCCTGGCCATCTGCTTCAGTCCCTTCACAGGTTTTCTTACCCATTGCGGAATACTTCTGTTGAGGGACTTTAAGGATCTGAGTTTGTTTTGCTGGTGGGGATGTGACCAGGGCCACATCTAGAGCTGATAATTAAGTTTTTGGGGCCAAATGCAGAGTGAATAAACCTGTACTCTGAGTTCGGAAGCCCAGTTTCATCATAGATGACCCTCAACCTCGTGGAGCTCTAACCCTCTCTAAAACCCCCCAGTTGTGGCTGGGGATGTAGCTCAGTGGCTCAGCACCTGGAAAGCATGAGACCTGAGTGTGATTCTTAGCACAAGAAACCAAAAACAAACAAACAAACAACCCCAAAACAAAAACAAAAAACCCACCTCCAGCTGTACTTGGGTTGCCTGGCCCCTTGGGCCTTACTTCTCTCTCCCAGGGCCTTTATTTGACTGTGCTCATGGTACTGGCCGTCAGCTGGGTCCAGTTGCCAGGTGTGGTGGTGCACACCTATAATGCCAGCACTTGAGAGGCTGGGGCAAGAGGATCGCTGCAAATTAAGAGGCCAACTTTGGCTACATAGTGAGTTCAAGACCAACCTGAACTACATGGCAAGACCCCATGTCCAAAAATAAAAATATAGGTCCCACTTTCATTCCCATGACACAGGAGCCACAGGAAGAGCCTGGCTGGAACCTACAGAAAGGCAAGGCCCAGCCTCAGACAGGCTGTGTCTATTCTGTCTCCTTGGCTGCTGTGACCCTGAGCCGCCCAGCAGGAGACTCTGGTTCCCAGCAGGATCTAGGAGCCTATGACAGTAAGCACCTGGCATGCACGCGGTGGTGCTCAGCATGGTCCTTGCTTCCCAGCCTGATTTTGCCCAAGGTGACACATTCTTAGCACCAGCAGCCCTTTGGGAATGCTCCCTGGACCAGATGGAGAGTTACAGAGCTTGTGACCCTCGAGGAGTAGGATGTAGGTTAGAAGTGCAGAGGGCAGCAGCACGGAGCGGCCTGCAGGGCCGCCTGCCTGCTGTGGGGACAGAGTGAGCAGTCCTCAGATGTTCCCAGTGGCACTCTTGGCCACACAGTAGTCTGGTGTTTACAGTAGCGCATGCACTGGCATGTGGCTGTTCTATGACAGTAGATATTGGTCTCTCTTGGGTGTCCTCACTGCCATGTAGAGCTCCACTGTGTAGTGCTCCAAGGCAGACACATTTCATTTTCTCTTCCCTAGCCCTGCACTGGCCACTTGAGCAGTTCCCGGCCTGCTGTTATGTTCAGTGCTGCTGTCGGCAAACACTCTCTGGAAGTCCCCGGTGGGACATGCATGCGACCTTGTTCATTCCTGTAAACTGGCAAGAGTCTGCTTTCTTCCTTTTCACGTGCAACCCCAGTAAATTTTAGATGACCGTGGTCTGGGCAGGGTGGAAATAGCTGTGGGTGGAGTGGTCTGAGCTAGGGGTGGGGTGGCTTGTGGGGTGACCAAAGTGGATGCGTCAAGTGAGATCCGGGCATAGCTGGATGTGGTGGGAGCTATGGAAGGGTTTGGAGCAGGGAAGTGAATTAATGACCCTATCCTAGGGTCATTAATTTTGATTTGGGAAGGACTTCCTTGCCTCCCTGAGCCAACCTCACTCGCCCACACTGTCCAGTGGAGAGTGGACAGTTCTCTGTTCTAGAAGGAGGTCTTGTTGGGGTGCCAGGGCAAGGAGGTAACATCCTGAGAACTAAGGGATGGGAAGCAAGTGCCTGCCCCTGGCAAGAGAGCAACAAGTCTCGGGCTCAGAGCTGACCCAGGCAGATACCCTTTGGACCTGCACTGGCTGCTAAAGAGGTTTGGTCTTTTGACTTGCAGATGAACCAGCCTCCCTCAGGGGGCCATGGCTCCCTGAAAACTCAGCTGTGGAGAGATGTCCCAGCCTTCTTCCCTTCCTTCCTCACCAGCCCAGGAAGCCAGCCTGAGTAACTGGGCAGTTGAAACCCTGGGAACTGTACTTCAATAGGAGAAATTTGTCCTTTATTTTGCTCCCCACTTACTCAGGCCCTTCTGGAGTAGGCAGGCAGAGGCCAGGACCCCAGGGCTAAGGAAGCCCTGCAAGCTACTAAGATTATCATCTCAGACCACAGGAAGTAACAGATGATTCAGAGTCCTGGACTTCTAAGGCCTTGGCTCCCTGGGTGCATATGGGGGTTTAAAGGCTGGCAACTTGAACCCCAAAATTCTGGCAAGTTGCACCTATGGCCTACTTTTGGCCCAAAAACCAAGAATGCTTTTGCCTGGGTATATTTTTAAAGTTGTAATATACATATATATGAATTTTATCAGTGACATTAAATACTTTTATGATGTGTCATAACCATTACTACTGCTCATCTCTAGAACATTTTTTTTTGCAAAGATAAAACTCAATCCTCCTTGAACACCTAATTACTCATGCTCTTGCCCCCAGCCCTGGGCAACTCCATTCTGCTGTCTGTGTGTGAATTTGACTACTCTACGGACCTCATATTAGTAGAACCAGACATTAGTTATCTTTTTATGATTAACTTATTTCACTTAGCATAAGGTCCTTGGGGCTTATCCACGTTGGAGCATGTGTCAGGATTTCCTCCTTTTAAGGCTGAGTAATATTCCGAGGCTTGGATAGACCACACTGTGTACTCATCCACTTGCAAGTCGACACTCGGGGGATTTCCATCTTTTAGCTATTGTGAATAATGCTGCTGTGGATGTGGGGACACAAGCATCTGTTTGTGACCCTACTTTCAGTTTTGGGGGGTTCTCTTAAGTTACTTTATCATTGCTGAGAAAAAATACCTGACACTCACAAATTAAAGCAAGAAAGGTTCATTTTAGCACAGTTTGTAGAGGTTTTAGTCCACAGTCAGCCAGCTCCAAGGCATAGTGGCTTGGCAGAGGAGAAACAATTTGTAGCATGGCAGGCAGGAAACAGTGAGCCTTTCTTCTTTCCCTTTTTATTCCATCCAAGCTATAAGCTTATTGGTCAGCTCCTCACACCCAGGATGGGTCTTCCCTCTTAAGTAAATCCATCATCCACACCCAGAATTATGCTAAACCCATCAGTAGACTAATCTAATAGTGGACACCCATGATCCAGTCACTTTCCAAAAGCCCCTATGAGTGTATGAGATTTGGGGAGGGGCATTTAGATATAAGCATAACAGAGGTGTATGCCTAGAAGTAGAATTGCTGGGTCATATGGTAGGTAAATCTATGTTTAGTTTTTTCAAGGATCTGCCGGACTGTTTCCCATTGCAACTGCATCATTTTATGTTAACATTCTACCAGCAATTCACCAACATTCAATTTCTTCCTACCCATAGCAACCCTGTTATTGTCTGCCTTTTTTTACTAGTGGTCATCTTAATGGGTAGGCAGGTGGCATTTCTGTGGTTTTATGCACACTTCCTTGATGGTTCAGGTGCTCTGAATGTCCCTGAGTTAGGGCTACAGAGATCTCTCCAATTTGGTCAGAGTAGCCTGGGGAAGGGCAGGTCCATCTCTGCCCTTCATATGCTGGTTCATATGCTCAATAGGTCACTTCACCTTGCTGAGCTTTTGGTTTCCTGTCTGTAAAATGAAACAGTAGTCACTTGCATGAGAGATCCAGATGGAAAAGCAGGAACCAATGTGGACCATGAAAAGGTACATTACTGTCCCTCACCAGCTCCTCAGGAGTGTGTGTCACATGCTTTGGGACCTCGGGTGCAAGGGCTGGGAAAGCTTTCACCAGGACATGGCCCTGGAGCCCAGCACAGGCTGAGCTGAGTTAGGCCTCTGAGGAAGGCTCATCAGAGGATCCAGGGGAGAGTGTACGGTAGAGTAGCCAGGTCACCATGGAGGAGGGTCGTGGTATCTAAGCGAGGCAGGGTGGCCCATGTCTGTAGTGCCAACTCCTGGGACAGCCTGAGCCCAGGAATTTTGGGCCATGGGGGCAACATTGGAAGACCATGTATCTTAAAGAAAGAGGAAGGAAAGAAAGAAGGAAGGAAGGATAAAGAACAAGAAATGCAGACAAAAGAGGGGGAAAAAAGCCTAACGTGGTGCAGTGGCCTCCCCACGTGTAATCCCTAGGGAGCCTGCAGGAGTGGTGGAGGGAACCTCTGTGCCTGGACCTGGCACCCTCTCCAGTATGGATGCTTGCTGAGGGGTGGGGTGGGGGTGGACTGCTCCCCTGGTCCTTGGTCCCTGGCTGGGGTCACCTTCCTCCAGGACCCAAGCCAGCAAGAAGACAGGTCCTCCCAGGTTGTTAGGGGATCCCGACAGGGTTGGTGCCAGCATGGAGCTGTCTGCCTACCCTTAGTCCATGGGCTCAGAAAGGCAGCACCCTGCAGCTAGCTTCTGCAGCTTCTGGTCTTTCGTCCAGATCTCTCTGTCTCAGTGTTGGCCAGAGCTGCAGCATGCACAGCTAGCAGGTCTGTGACTTCCTTCTCTTCAGACCTTTGAGACCAAAGCAGCAGTGTGCATCGGCTCTTGTTTCCTGCTCTCTACTCCCACCTCTGCAGCTGCTACAGATCCTGATTCTACCTTGTGCAGGGCCCAGAATCCCTCATCTTTCCTGCCCTGCCCCTCACCTCTCCTGCATTACTGACAGGCGTTTCTTCATTGCTCACACCAGCAGGTGAGTTCACGTGGGCGCAGGAATGACAGTGGGGAGTGGTGCAGGGGAGGGACTGGCGAGAGAATCCCCTGGGACCAGCAGCTGCCCAGAGCCTCCCAACCCCTGAATCCAGCACCCTCCCCTTCAGTGCATACCCACAGGCGTGTGTGCTGTGTGTGCCAAAGTACACATAATAAAAGTCACCATTTTTAGGTACACCAGTCCGTAACACTTAGTCATTCCCAACATTATACAACCACCTCTTGTCTAGTTCCAGAACTTCCTCTCTACCCTGAATGGTACCCTCGGCCCATGAAGCAGGCATGACCACCCCTACCCAGTTCCTGGCAAATGCTTACCCGCCTTCCGTCCCCATGAGTTTGCCCGTTTTGGACATTTTGGTAACTATCATTTTTCCCTTGGTGCTGGGGATCCAGACCTCACACATGCTAGGCAAGCCTGAGCCCTGTTATGGGCAATTTAGGTGCATTTGTTCTCTTCCCAACTCTGGGAAGGCACAGCCGCAGGGGGCAGGGGCTGTGTGCTCAGCAGTTGGGGCAGTGGGCAGAGAGTACACACAAACACTTGAATCAAGTCTAGATCCTGGCCAGGGTGTCCATAAGAGGCCTCTTGCAGTCAGCCTGCCTGGCCACTGTGAGACCAGGGCCTGGCAGTCCTGGCAGATCCCAAGGGCCCACTGCCTCAGCTGGTCTGCACCAGCTGCTGGTGCGGGAAGACCGGGCAGGATGAGCCACTCGTTATCTGCAGACAGACAGCACTGAGTCCAGACCTGAGTGGCAATTAGTGCAGTCCTGTTTGCTCTGGCCCAGGGAATGTGATGGGGAAGTTCTGATGAGGGTCCTTCCCCGATGGCTCCCTGCTGCCCAGCCAGTCTCCGCTGGACCTGGATGGCCTAGAGCTGCTTCTCTCTAATGAGCCTACAGGGCTATGCTGAGAAAGGCCTTGGGAGAAGGTATGTGGTGAGCCTGTCTAGAGCTGGCCTTGAAGGGCAGCCCTGACCCTCTGCTGTTTTCTACCTGGACAGGTGATGGCCACGGGAGGAGGCTTGCCCAAGTGTTCAGGGAGGCTCTGCATCTTTCATCAGTCATGTTATTGAAGTCCATGCATGCAGGCTGCTGGAGAACTGGAAAAGGACTATGGGTCAGAGCTTGGGCATCCTGGGGAAGCAAGGAGGGAGAAGGGTACATTTTAGCCCGGGTGAGGCCAGGTTCATGGGCCAGGTGGAGCAACTCCTGCAGCCAGGGTGGTAGGAAGAGCAGCCTCCCACACCATGGAGGCCCAGGCCCCTGAAGAGGTGGTCCAGTCTGGGATTCCCAGACCTGCGTGTCGCCTGTCCCTTACAGGGAGGCCGGAGCCCTCTCTGTTCAAAGCCCTGAGGAAACGGAAGCCTCCACCACCCGGCTCCTCCCTTACCTACCCCAACCTCTCTGTTTCCTTATTTGTAACACAGAGCACAATTTCTGGGTTGTTGGTGGGTTTTGGAGACATTCTGAAAAGGTGGTATAACTTTTTTGTTGTTCTTTTAGTACTTGTTTATTTTAATTGTGTTAGGAGAATAAGCCCCTCAAACGCCTAATTTCACAAGAGCTGGCCTCGCAGTTGAAGTATGAAGACCCAATTCACCTAAGCAAGAAATAAGATGGAGACAGGAAATGGGTGGCAGCTTGTGCTAAGTGGGGCGCAGATGGCACCATGAGGCCACACCTGAAGGGCTGACGTGCATGCTGTGGGCACTGGTTGGCCATGTGTCCCAGTCTCATGATCCCCTGATCCCCATCCTCCCCACCAGGTTTCTGGAATCTCATTGGAGCAGGGGACAGGCAGCTTCAGGTCATACTGGTGACTGAAAGCTGGATCCAAGTTATAAAAATAGAACCTGAGGCACACGCATGAATCTCCATCCACCACCACTCAGTGCAGAATATTTCCAAAGGAAATTGCTCCTCTTACCTCATTGTGCTATGCAGTGCATGGCCATAGAGCTTTTTGTCCTTCCACTAATTCCCTGAGTGGAATGGACTGTGCTTTCCTGCCTCACTGCATGAGCTGGAACGCTTGTCACCTAATTGGGCATTGATTCCCGTAAGCCAGCTACTTGTGTCACAAGGTGTTTGTGGCTGGCAGCTCAGGTTAGATCACCAGGGAGAAGCCCCTGTGGACTCTTTGCAGACTCTTGGAACAAATGACCCTCTGCGCACTCTGGGAGGAACCCAACCTCTCCCTGCTGTTTAGAGGAAGCTCTAGCCCCTTGCTGCCAGACAGCCTGCGCTAGAACCACAGACCTGGAACTGTCAGCAGGCCCTGGGCAGACTGGGACAGGCAAACAGCTGTTTTGAGGTCCTACCCACTACCTGGCCCCAAACCTGCACGTCCTCATTAGGAATGTGCTTCTAAGTAGATCATCTCCTTTCCAAGCTGTGCCAGGAGATGTGCCGAGAGCTTCAGGGACAGCCATGTCCTCTGTTGGCTGGTGTACAGTGCAGAGGAATTCTCTGGCAGACAAAACTGCAGATGGTCCAGTGCAGAGTGTGAAACTGAGGCCTAGCATCCCTGAGCCAGGACGACGTCAGTGCTATCCAAGTGTCCCTCCAGAGTGACCCTCTGGCCTCCTGGTTCCTGGCCTGACCCCAGTGCTCATCCATCATCTGCATAACCCGACTGACTTTCTGTTCTGTGATCCCCACCATGTCCACGTAGAGTCCATTCCAGGTTCCACCATTCTGTCCTCTGCCCCAACCTTAAGGCATTCAGCCTTAGCGTCCCATCCTCTTTCTGGAATGGTCTTCCTTTCCTCTTCTCTCAGATCGCTGAGGCTTCCTTCACTGCAGCCCCCATGCTTCCTCCCTGAGCTCCACCCAGTGTCTGCTTTGATTTGCTCCTTTCCTCCGCACTGTCTGCAAGCCCCAGAGCTGTGGACTGCTCACTGTGTGTGCAGTTACTCAGCAGCAGCCTTGTGCAAGGAGGTAGGGAAGGAGTCAGCACCACGTCTCAGAGAGGAAGACTGAGGCTGGGAACTTAGTTCCGGCGACAGTCCCATTCCACTCTTCCTCCAGGAGCCTGCAGCTCTTTTGCAGTCACTGGTGACCCTGGAGAACTCATAGCAAGTGGCCTAGGCCTGCAGGTCGGTCAGTGTCCTGGCTTGTAAGAGTAACCCTCCCCACTCAGCGTACCCCTACATTCTGTTCCCTGGGGTGAGCTCTGCCTAGCGTGGGCTTCCTCCTCTCAGCACCCCCGCACCCCACCCCCAACACTAAGCTTCCTGCACACAGGGGAGTGGAAGAGGTGCCGGACTGGGAGTACCAAGCTTGATGTCTTCATTGGCTGGGTCTGCAGGTCTCAGGGCTGCCTAGACGGCCCCCTCTCACAACACAGGGTGCCTATGATGCCTGCCTGGCTCTATGGCAGCATGACCCTGAATTGAAGCCAGCAGCTCCATCTGGAGTGTAGGGTGACCCTGAGCCAGGCAGCAGGGGATGAGGAGGGTGGAGGTGGGTGGAAAGCCAGGGGTGTGGGCTGCACGACCAGCAGTTGAGTTTGCCCTGACAGTATGCACCACTGGTGACAGGTCAACTGCAGGCCTCTGCCGCAGTGCTTGTTTACAGGCCTTCTCCTTTGCCTCTGGCCCATCTGCTGGCTTGTGCCATGTGCCAAGGGGATAGACAGAGAAAGAGGAACAGCCTGGTTCCCATGAGCTGAAAGTCTAGTTGGAAGGAAGAGTTCTGGGAGGCAGTGTTTAGTGTCACTTGAGGATAATGTTACCACAACCTGTTCCAGGCTGTTATCAGGTAGTTCCTTTAGAAACGGCTCACTAATCAGAAGCATTCCACATCCTTCTTGCCTCAAGGAATTGGATGAGATGAGCCAAAAATGATGCTAAAGTTTGTTCAAAAAGTGAGAGGTAAAAATAGAAAGAAAGAAAGAAAGAAAGAAAGAAAGAAAGAAAGAAAGAAAGAAAGGAAAGTGAGAGGTAAATCAGTACGGGAGAAATCAGCTCTGCAGAGTAAATTTGGGTAGAACAAGAGAAATAACAAAAGCAAAAATAAAAGTACACACTGCATCTCTGCTGCATGGGCTATCCGTGGGGAGTCACAAAAGCAACTTCCCCGTGGCATCTGATCTTCTTTTATTGCTGTGCACATCTCGTGGGAGCCTGCAAGATGTTCCACATGCAAGATCCTGAGAATTATTTGGCACTGTTTTGGGATCTTGCTTGTAACTGACAGGTCCCACTCACTTCCTCAGCCTGCTTTACCATACCTTATTTCCTATATCAGGGCCAGTGAGAAAGTGAAGGTGATGGAGTCATTCTACTGAAAGAGGCTGGCAAGCGAATATACTGTGATGGACACACAAATGTGGAGATGGATAGATCGTGGGTGGGTGGATAGATTGATGGTGTATGTGTGAATGCATTGAAAGGTGGGTGTGTAGATTGGTGGGCAGATGGATGGATAGGTAGATAGACTGGTGGGTGAGTGCATGAATAGATGGGTGAATAAATAAGGTGGGTGAATAAGTGGATGGGGAGGTGGGTGAATGGATGGATGCGTGCATGGGTATGAATGGGTAGGTGGGTGGATGGATAGATGAATAAATAGGTGAGTGAGTGGGTGGATGGATAAATGTATGGGTGAGTGGCTGGCTGGCTGGGTGGTAGATGAGTAGATGCATTGATGGGTAAGTGTGTGGGTGAGTGGATGGATGGATGGATAGGTGAATGGGTGAGTGGACAGAGGGATGGAGGTAGACCAATGAGGGTGTGAATAGGGGGTGGATGAATGGATGTATAGATGAGTAAATGGATGGACAGAGGAGTGAGTGGCTGAGTAGGTTGGGGAGTGACCAGTGAGCTGGTAAGTACCTGGTGTAGAGTAGGAGTTACTGTTCTTTGTGAGCAGCAGACCTCCATGTCTCCTGCAAGTACCCTAATGGTGGAGAGAAGTGTGTATTTGGTACATACATTGCTTGTCCCCACTCACATCCTTTCCCTTGGATGTGTCCACTGCCTTCCTCTCAGCAGTGCTCACTCCCTCCTGAGGCCCTTACCACCCCATCCACCTGCATTCTACCTGCTCCAGACCTTCTAGCAGGAATCACTGGAGATGTCACACCTCCACTCCTGATGGGCCCTGTAGTCACCCCTTCTAGTCAGCCTGTTACCTCAAAGCAAGGCTTTTAATGCTTTGGGACTTGCATGGTAAAGAAGAACTTGGTGGGAATGGGCCTTAAAACTCAGGTCAGCTGCTCAGGTGTGACCAGGCCTACTTAGGGGCCATGGGGACCAGTCAGCAGTACAGACTGGCCCACTCCCAGCTCTGAATCTGCTGGGATAGTGGAATATCCAAACTCACCTATGGCATACCACAGGTGCAAGACACTAGTGCCAAGACTTGCTGTGCAACCTGCTCTGCACATGCACATTCTCTGAGCCTCAGTGTCCTCTGGAGTACAAGTTGCTCACTAGACAGGATCAGAATTTGCACGCTGGTGGCCCTTGGATTGTACCCAGCCTACTAATGTGTAGTCTCAAATGGTCTACATGATTGGCTTACTCCTAACATATAGGGTACTCCATAAACTCATCAAGATTTCCTCTCTGGCTCTGGCTGTGGCTCTGGCTTGCTGTCTCTCCCTTCCCCTCCCTCCCTCCCTCTCTCTGGCTTTGTCTCTCTGGCTCTGTCTTTGCCTCTGTTTGTCTTTCTGTCTGTCTCCTTCTCTCTTTTGCAGTACCAGGTATTGAGCCATTGAATCTCCTGTCTTTGTACTGAGCTACATCTCAGATCTTGTTTTGAGTCAGGGTCTCACTCCACTGCCCAGGCTGGGCTTGAGTTTGCAATCCTCCCGCCCTGTCCTCTCAGAGTGCTGGGTGTGCACCACCATGGATCTTGGCTTCCCTTAAAAACCCAAACTGTGGCAAGTCTGGGTCCCTGTTCCTGTCCCCAGTTCTGTGGCAGTAAGGAATGAACAGTACCTTGCAGGTTGCCCAGGCTCCAGTGGGCTTTGGGTGTGTGAACCCTGGGCCCACTGCAGTCTCAGGTTCTTGTCCATGTGTGGTGAAATATTGTCTCTCCCTGTCCTCTGCCTGCAGCTTCACACAGGCCATGCTAAGCCAGCCCAAGATGGAGGGCCTGGAAAACCCCACTACCTACTGCCTGGGCCTTGCACTCCTGGGTGTGGGCACCATATTTGTGCTTTCCAGCTTCTTCGCACTGGGGTTCACAGGAACCTTCCTAGGTAAGAGGGTCCAGAGAGGAGTGGGGTAGAATGGCCACCACCTATAATCTGTGATGTCCCTGGGGAGCAAAAGAGACCCAGCCATCTCCATACTCCATTGCAAGGTACATCAGAGGCTGGAGGGGCCTTGTCCCCCTGTTCCCTGCTTCCCATAGCCCATGGCCCTGGTTCTTCTGGGCTGGCAGCCCAGTGCTGGCCTGGTTAGATGCTGCTGCCTCCTGTGTGACAGCTGCAGCTTCCAGGCCTTGGAAGTTTAGGAGGAAAAAGCATCTGAGGGGGACACCAGCCATGGGACTGGAGGGCAAGGGGTGCTTGGGAACAGGGACCAAAAGAAAATGGCAGCCCCATCCCCAAAGAGATCCTGTCCCAGAATAAAGACTGCCAAGGAGTTAGCACAGCTGCCAAGCAGCCCAGCAGGAGCTGGAAAGCCTGGTCCTCTCCTCCCTGCCATCAGTTAGATACAGAGACTTGGCAGGTCTCCAGGCTGCACCCTCCTCCCAGGCCCAGAAGAGCTCCACAGAGCCGGGCCATGCCCAATGTCCTCGCAAACACAGGGCTTAGGGTCACAGCAGGAGACTCTGCTCTGCTCGCTGGGGTTGTGTGCTCAGGACTAACAATACCCCGAGGGAGCAAGTGACCTTGGAGTTTGGCATCCTGGGTCCTTTGTGGTGGGGCCTGCCTAGACCATGGCACCTGCAGCACTGGGGTGTTAGTGTGGGTCATGGCTTCTTGCTCAGGCAGAAGCTGCAGGAAGTCATCCCGGAAGAAAGGCCTGGGAAGAGCAGGGCGAAACCAGGGAGCTGGCAGGCACATATAGGGAGGAGGGAGGGCTGCAAGTGAGGTGGCAGTGACCCTGGCCGCATAGGGGTATGGTAGGACAGGGCTGGATGTCAGGCAGAAGCCCTGAAGGTCCCTCACAGGGCTGAGGCTTCCTTCCTAGAGAGGTGGGAGTTGTGGAAGGCGTCCTGGCAATGAACAGCAGGGACCAGTAGGGCTGGCTGCACCATTTGGTCCTTGCAGAGCTGTGGGACAAGGAGTGACAGGAGGAGACTCCTCTGGGACCTGTGGACAAGGCAAGGCTGGGCCTCCTGAGGAAGGGGACACAGTACTGTCCTCTGGAAAAGTGGAGGAACCAGCCCTTGGTGGGCAGGGCTGGGGGTGTAGACACACAGGGCTGGTGCAGGGACAACAACCCTGGGTACCATGGTCTGCCAGGGCTGGATCAGGCAGGTGAGGTCAGTCGCAGCCCTGGGATGTCCTTCCAGTGGCCACGGCCTAGAAGCACCCGAGGAGCCAGGAGGCTCTGGATGTAGGGCAAGGCAGTCACTTCCCTGTGAGTCAGCCTGAAGCAGGCTTCTGTGCCCCCTGCCTCCAGGCCCCACTACCCTATTTCCTGCTTCCTTGGAAGAAAGAGCCTCTCTGGGCAGCTCCACAGGCTCTCTGTCCCCAACAATGGGCAATGCATTGCCCATCAGGTCCCTCCCGCCAGTGGCTTCCCATTGTCAGGTTGGCTGCCCTACTTTCCGCCCAGGATGAAGCCACATTGTCCTCGGGCATGATGGGAGACAAAGGAAGGATGTCTGGGGAGAGAAACCCGGAAGGGTACAGCCGCATCCTTTACTGAGCAGCCACACCTGGCCCAGCTGTGACGCTCACTGCACAAGGGCCTCTGCGGGGTCCTTTGTGTCTTTGATCCCACTGTTGCTTCTTCCTGCTCAGGGCAACTGTGAGGGAGACTTGGCCCCGGGTGGCGGGTGGCTGGGTGGCTGGCTGACTGCGGCAGCTCCTTCAGGCTGCCAGGTGGGGACAGAGCAACACCGGGGCTGACACCCCAGGGACAGGGGAGGCATGTGGTGGGTAGGCCTGGAGCCACAGCCAGCAGCCCCCAGCAGAGCTGAGCAGCTGGCCAGGGGTGAAGAGGAGGGAGGGATGGGGCATCCTGTGTCTGGAGAAGGAGCGCAGATGCACCTCCAAAGAAGGTGATAGGAGCAGGGGCAGAGGAACTGTCCCAGGGGAGGGAAGGGCATTGCCAAGGCGTGGAGGTAGGAAAAAGGGAAAGGCCAGGATGGTCAGAGGGCGGAGCTGCAAGAGCAGAGCAGGAGGTGGTATGGGGTGGGCTGGGGTGGGCTCGGCAGCTTGCAGTGGCGCTTTGATCCCGGGTGCTGGCTCCTGCAGCCTCCTATAGGTCAGGGACTATCCCGCCTGCAGCCCTGCCAAAACCTATTCCAGGGTCCTCCGTCAGTCACAGGTGACCAGGGCAATGGCTGAGTGACCTCCCCTGCCCTTCCTCATCCACAGGTGACTACTTTGGGATCCTCATGGAGGCCAGAGTGACCACATTCCCCTTCAGTGTCGTGGACAACCCCATGTACTGGGGAAGCACAGCCAACTACCTGGGCTGGGCCCTCACGTGAGTACCAGGCTCCGTGCCCATCCTGCTGGCTGCTATGAGGGAGGGGACAGCCCAGGGAGCCCCGAGGGGAGGGCTGGGCCAGCGGAAAGATAGTAAGGTTTTTATGGGGACCTTTATTGCCCACAAGTTTCTTATCTGTGACAACTGAACAACTTCCCAGATCAGGCTTGGCAGGCTTTCTCTTAAAGGGCCAGAGAGTCGAGGCTTGAGTTTCCTGACAGGTCACAGCTACTGGGCTGTGGCCAGTGCAAAGACTCAGGGAAGTGGATGGCAAGGTGTGGGCCACGTGGCTCCATTTATGGACACTGATACCAGAACTCCATATAATTTTCATGTGTCCTGGAATATTCTTTGGATTCTTGTGAAGGTTTTTTTGGGGAGGGGGGAGTTGAGAGAATCTCACTATATAGCTAAGGCTAGCCTTGAACTTACTATGTAGCCCATGCCAGCCTCAAACCCACAGGGATCCTCCTGCCTCAGCCTCCTGAGTGCAGGGTTCTTGTTTTTAACTATTTAAAAATGTAAAAAGCATTCTCGATCTGTGGTTGGAGTTTTATGAGCCCTGAGCTAGCATATTAGGCCTGGGAAAGCCCTCAGAGGCCTGCTGATCCCACACACCAGGAAGCCAAGGGAGCCTGGCCCACCACAGTGGCCACCAAGTGTTCCTGAGGGAAACTGAGCTGAGCACAGGAGTCCAGATGCCCTCCTCTGGCAGAAGGCAGACCCCAGGGAGTGAGGGGTGGTCCTCTGGGCTGTTGGCTGCCCTGGCCAGGTATAGACATGACTCGGGTGTGGGGACATACACCAGGAATCAGAGACCCTGTGATGAAGGAGGCATTGGGAACCACCTGGCTAGAGTTACAGATAGTCCCAAAAACCAGAGAAGCCCTAGGACCCTAAAAGATTGGATCTCTAATGGTGGGATGTCAAGAGAAAGCTATCCCCCCCCCCAATCCCTCGTGCCCCTCCCCCAACTGCAGGGACCACTCACCACAGCCCTGGGGCCACAGCTGCTGGGGTTTGCGTGACAATAAAGTAGAGGGGACTGAGGGGGCTGGCTCGGACCTGCCCTGGCCCCCAGCCAATGTTCAAACCAGGTAGTCCCTGACCCTGCAGCCTTAGCTGTGGACCATGCCCCCACTGCCCAGCCACGCTCAGCCTGACCCGGAAGGGCAGATAGTGAGCCCCCTGCCTTGTCCATTCCACGGAGCATCTCTACGTGAGACCCCCAGGATGAGCCCAAACTGAAACATCCCTCCTCCACCTAGGCCCCCAGCCCTTCTCTGTGCTAGTACACACGTGCACCAGCCCTTCTCCCATGAGAGTGGGGAAACTGATGTGTATGCACGGGCACACACATGCCCAGTGCCCTCTGCCTAGCATGCTCCCACTTTGTCCCTAGTTGGTCCTTTCAACCCAGCCCTCTGGGACCCTTGGGTGACTCCTCTGTGCTCCAGGCCCCTGTGCTGGAGTCAGCAGTTGGTGGCTCGGCAGCTGTGCGGGAGCAGAGCTCACGGTGCGACCACCAGGGCCTGGTGCCCAAGAGTGAAAGTCACCTGGCCTTAGGCTGGTGAGGCCAAGGCTCTTGGGAACGCGTGACTTTCTGAGAGCTGTGTGTGTGTGTGTGTGTGTGTGTGTGTGTGTTGGGGGGAGCAGTCATTGGGAGGCCCAGCTATACGGGGCATAGAGGGCTCATTAGAGATGAGCCATTACCTGGCTGCCCGACGCTGACCCAGCAGGACCGCTGACAGCCTCCCACAGCCCATGTGTCTCCTGCCTGCTGGGGCCCACAAATGGGGCTTCCCAGTACCCGGTGTCTAAAGCTGTAGCAGGCTGGGGAATGCAAGGCTGGGTGCAGGGTCCAGCCTTATTCTCTCCAGGTCTCTACTTCCCAATCCTCCAGCAAAGCAGGCTCTCTGGGATTAGTTTCCTTACCTGGGGAGTAGGACCATCACCCCACACTAGGTTGTTAGGGGGATGAGCTAGACCAAAGGTGACAGCAGGTGGAGGTTTCATGGAGATGAAAAGGGGACTCTCAATATGTAAACTCTTGCTCCTTGACCTATCATGTCACAGCCTCTTCCTTGACCCACAGGACCTGGGACTTCAAGGTCACTGGCCCTGGGGGAAGGGGTCATCATGTGCTTGGCGTTATTGGCTGAAATCTGAGAAGGGCCTGGGAGGGTCCTATTTGTTCCACTGGTATCTGGCCCTAGGATGACAGGGGCCCTGAGGGTGTGCTGGCTGGAGCACTTCACAGGGAATTCTGTAACCCCTTCTCCAGGGTCTTGGCTCAGGGCAGGGGAAGGCATTTAGGACCATACCAGTCATTGTGTTTTAGGTGCTAGAGGTGTGTTTCATTTGGACTTGTGGAAGGAAGGAAGTAAAGGTCAATCAGTCCAGTCTTTCTCCCATGACAGGTGGGGAAACTGAGACTGAGGGCTCCCCCAGACCACAGAGCCAGTCCAGGACAGAGACAGACTTGGTTCCCAGGTTTCCAGCTACACTGTACAGCTCTGGACTTTGTTTTGCTGTTTTCTGTGGATGATGTTTCCAGCAAGAGCAGATGGACTGTGGCCCTTCTGTGGCATCGCAGTCTCACAGCTCAGGGGTCGGAGGGCTTTTCCATAGGGATGAGCCCAAAACAGGTGACCCACAGGGGTCTGTCTGCAAGCGTGCTGCAGGTGAGGTGGCTGTCCCAGCATCAAGTCAAGGGGGATCCTCTCTGGGGTTCCTTTCTCCAGCTGGATTTCCCTTCCAGGTTGCCGTGTGACTAGGACCACAGCTGAGGGCCAGGTTTTTCCCTGAGTCCTTGCTGAGGACAAAGTGCCCCTTCAGTGAGGAGGGAGAGGTGACTTCATGGGGCGCTCAAGGCTATGGCCCTCTCCTCACAGACCAGGAGGCAGACGTCAAGAGCCATGTCTGCCAGGATGAAGGGTGACCCACAGCTCTAGTTTCTTCCACTGTTCCAAGTTCAAAGCCTCTGGGTGCGGGTATTGTGGGGACAGGGAGTCTAGAGCCCTTGTGACCTACTTCCCTGGAGGGGTCCAAGCTGAGCCTGGAAAGAGTTTAGCTCAGGCCTTGCCCCTCACAGCAGCTGTGCTGGCTATGTCTGTCCCTGACCACAGTGGCTCCCACATAGCTTTGTGTTTTGAGCAAGGGAGTCCCAGTCCATGGTGGTCTGGTAGGAACAGAGAGCTTGGTACAAAGCCTACGGTGGGGGCAGCCAAGGGAGCAGAGTCCCCTGCGGCCCCGGAGCCTGGCCCCTACTGCCCACCACGTCTCCGAGACTCCCTCCTCTCTCCTGCTTGCTGCTGTGGACACAGCAACCCAGCCCTGCAGGAGCTGAGGAGTCAGCGATAACTATAGAAATAGATGGGTGGGCAGCAGCTATTTCTGGAGCCCTGAGGCACATGTGCTCAGGCCCCTTGTGCTATCTCTAATGAGCTCTCAGTGCTCATTGGCTCAGCAAGGTCACAGGCTGGTCACCAGTAGAGAGCTCGTGACAGACACTCTGGCCAGCCCTGGGCCACAGCACACACTGCCCGGGCTTCCTGTCCTCTGGGTAGGGCTTCCAGGGTGTGCCTGGAGCTCACACTGCATAGGTGGTTATGCAGACCCAGGAGGGACACTGCTGTCATCCTCCCACCCCCGGGCCCACAGCCAGACCTTCCCAGGGTAGTGGCTGTGGAGGCTTCCCTGTGAGCAGGGACCAGGACTCGGGTGGCAGAACCTCCTACCCTCCTTTCCTCCCTCTTTTTTTCTCTCCTTTCTTTCCTTTCTCTTTCCCAATCCCCTCCCACTGTCCTGAGATCCAAGCTTGGGGCTGAGATGGGGGAAGAGGGGTCAGCCCCATCCTGGGGGAACCCAGAAAGGCGGGTGGGCAGACCAGGAGACACAGACCCTGGTGCTTGCTAGAAAGCTGGACTTGGGAAGGGCGACAGCCTGGCCTGGCCCATTCCATACAGTGGCCCCATCATCTGAATGAGGGCCCACAACGCTGGCGGCAGGAAGGGCTGGATCCCATTGACTTGGGTTTATCTCTGCAGGCACGCCAGTCCCACAGGCCTGCTGCTGACAGTGGTGGTGGCCTTTGTCTACGTGGTGGCCATCCAGTATGAGGAGTGAGTAGGGGCTATCGTGGGGGACATCTGTGTGACAGCCGAGCTGGCCATGCCTCTCCCTTGAGACCCTTTCCCAAAGGTCAGGCTGCTACCGGCTGGGCCACAGTGGATGGATCATAGGTCAGGAAGCTCAGAGTGGGCGCATCTGGGGCTCACAAGACCTGGCAGACAGGCAGGCGATCCTGGCCCCTCCTGCTCTCTGAAGTCTCCAAGCAGCTTTGGAGGACTGTGGGGATTGGGGTCTCATCTACTCTGGGAGGGGACAGTCTATACTCAGGGTGGGGGTCACTGCCCCAACCGGCTGCCTGACCTACCCTCCCAACCCCGCAGGCCCTTCACTGCAGAGATCTACCGTCAAAAACCTGCCAAGTCCCACCAGAGAAGATGACAGAGCTGCAGTGGCTCTGTAGGGCACCTGGCTGGCCTGGCCTGGCCAGGCCCAAGGACCCCACCCTGCTCTGGGGAGAGCAGCACCTGGCCACTGCTCCATGCCAGGCCACTCCAGTGCCTTGGAAACTACTGCCTTGGGGGTCCTGGATATGCTGTCCTATGGCCACTGATCCCATTGTGCCCTGATGCCCCATCTGTGCCTACTCACCAATAAAGGCACCCTGACCCCAGCACCCCCTCTGTTCTCTCCATCCTTGTCCTTGTGCTCATGGGGAAGAGAGCTCGGGACTCTGGGAGGACAGAGCCAGAGCAGGGCACGCCTTAGGTAGCAGAGCTGCTCCCCTCCCCGCTGCCTCTTTACCTTGCCCCTTCTTTGTTGAGGCAGGATTCCTTTGAGGGCTACAGGGCCAAGGTGGCCTCCCAGTGCCACGTGGCAGCTCCACTCCAAGCCTCAAAGAAAAGGAGTCCAATGGAATTCATGTGGTGCACTGGGCTGTGGCTGCAGTTTGACCCCCAGGTAGTTTGGCATCCATGTCACTTGTCCTCAGCTCCTGCCCAGCTCTCCCAGGACACCTCACAGTGCCTAATTTGGGGGAGAGTCCCTGCCCCCGGTCCCTCTTGATGGACACAGTGTGCCGAGACCACTGAGCCAGGCTGTCATGCACCAGAGTTCTCACCACCCCAGGTGCCCTGCAGACAGCACCAGAGTGTCTCAGCCTGAGCCAGGAGCAGCAGCAGCCCTTTGCCGGTACCAGAGCCCTCTCTGGGCCTCCTTCTGTGCTCCTCAGTGGGCATGTTTGGCACCAGGAAGTACCCAGGGAGGTTCGGCCCTGAGCGGCCTCCGGGTCCTGTGGCCTGCTCCTCCTGTCTCCCTGTGAGGCCCAGCATCCTCCATGGCTTTCCTTATTTTTAGCCCTCACTAGCTCAGCGTCACACTGAGCTGAGCTGCCATGTCACCACTGTGGGATATCACCCCAAGGCATCCCCACTCCCCCATTGTTCAGGACACCCTGGCAGCCCCCCATTGTTCTTGGGATAGAGTCTCAGCCTGTTAACCTAGGGGTGAGTGGGTGTCAGTGCGGTGGAGGCAGGAGTGGTGAGAAGCCTTCCAGCCCGTGGGAGCAGCATGACCAAGGCCCCGAAGCCTGCTGAGAGGCTTTGATCCCCAGCCACAGAGTAGGGTTCAGCTCAGTAGCGAGTGACAGGGCTGTTGGCTGGAAGCAGGGTCTATAATGCAAAGGTCCCAAGGGTGAGGAGATCATGTAGTAGGGAGACATCATTCCATAGTTGCATTTCAAGGCTAATTTTAGCATCCTGATTTAGATATAATTCATATACAAGTTACCTACTCAGCACAGACAATAGGATAGCTTTTAGTTTATCCACAGGATTGTACAACCATCACCACAGTCATGTGACATTTCCATCACTTCATGCCCCTTAGCTGTCACCCCACAAATCTCTAGTATTAATTAACCACAACTCTGTTTTCTGTCTCTGGATTTCCTATAAATGGAATCACGATACAGTATTTGCCCTCTTGTGTCTGGTTTTTCACTTAGCAGAATGTATTTTTCTTTTCAGTGCTGGAGACTAAACCCAAGGCCTTATACACACTAGGCAAGTGCTCTGCCCCTGAGCTGTACCTACAGCCTAGCATTGTCTTTGAAGATCAGCCATGTCCTATCATGTATCAATCCTTTGTTTTAGTGTGTGTTTTGTTGCTACAGCAATATCACAGATTAATTTATAAATAAATGTTTAATTGGATAATGACTGAATGCTGGGAAGTTCAAGGCTGGGTGGTTAGTCAGCCCTCTGTTGCTATGACAGAATACCTGAGACAACAAAGACAAAAGGTTTACTTGGCTCCTGGTCATACAGGTGCCTGTCCACGATCAGTTGGTCCTGTTGCTTTAGACGTTTGGCAAGACCAAAGGGCATTTCGCCTCATCACCAGGGATCAGAGAGAATAAAGAAGAGATCAGGGTCCAATGATCCCCTTCAGGGGAACACTTTTAATGCCCTAAAGACCTCCCATGTGGCTGTACTTCTTACCTGCTCCACTGCCTCCCATTCTACCATCCTGGGGTCAGGCCTTTCACAGGAACCTCTGGGGTCATTCAACATTCAAACTATAGCAGGTGGCTGTATCTGGTGAGAGCTTCTTGCCAGCAAAGACTATGGAGTCCCAAGGTGATGCAGAGCATCATGTGGTGAGAAAACATTTTGATTTACATCTTTCTGCCTCTTCTCACAAGGTCACAGTCCCTTTGGGCTACAGGCCTCATTTAAACTGCACTATCTTCCAGTGGTTCCCCCTCTGAACACCTACTTGGATCAGGTTTCCACTCCCTAACACCTCCCAGGGGGGTTAAATTTTACCATGTGTTTTGGGAGGGCAAGTAGTCTTTGCTGGCAAGTTCCTGGTGGCCAGGGAGGAAAGAGGAAACTGTGATCCCAGGAGCCCCTTAAAGGGCATGATCCCAATGACCCAATCTCCTCCAGCCAAGCCCCATCTCCTAAAGGCTCCATCACCTCTAACAGCACCATAGACTGGGGCCCAGACCTTCAACACTTGGGCCTTTGAGGGATACTCTAGATGCAAACAACAGCAGGAGAAATGGGAAGCGGTGAGGTGGGCATGACAGAAGCCTTTAAGCCTAGTCTTCAAGGTAGGAGGGCTGCCTGAGGCTTTCCACTGACTCTGCTATCCCTGCATCCCCAGGATCCACGGGGTCTCCCTTGGTCCTCACAGCTGAGAATGCCAAGGAGCCCAGAGCTCAGACCCCTGTTCAGAAGTCTGCTTCCTTACGGCCCAGTTGTCCATCAGCAGGAGCCATCCACACACCATGGGGTCCTCTGCAGTGAGGAAAAGGGACACAGCTGACAGCTGGGTGGATGTCACAAACCCGTGTGATAGAAGCCAGCTTATTTAGGAGAGGGAACTGTCTGGGTGGAACACAAAGGCACCTTAGCGGCCCAGGTCCGCCCGTGCTTTGATAGCGTGGACACTCATAGACTTCTCACTCTTAGCTTTGGATTTATGGAACCTGCTGGAGCTAGGGCATGTCAAGTAGAGCCACATCAGAGTGCCAGTGCTTGACCATTTCTTTTGTTTGTTTGTTTTGGTTTGGGTTTTGTGAGAAAGGGTCTGGCTCTGTACTAACTTTGGATTTACTGTGTAGTCTAGGCTGGCCTCAAACTTACAGCAGTCCTCCTGTTTCAGCCTCCTGAGTGCTGGGATTACAGGTATGTGCCACTGTGCAATTCTAGCTCATAAAAACACTACTATGAACTGTCATATCCAAACCCATTTCCTAAGAAATTGAGAGCCTCAGGCAAGCCCTGCTCCAGGACCACCTATGGTCCTCAGTGTCTGTTATCCTTGCTGGACCCACATCCTGCAGTGTCACAGTCCATAGGCTCCCCCAGCTTGTCGCCTGCAAGCTGCTGCTGTGCACAGCCTCCTGTGGGGTGCAGAGCCAGCCACTCCAAATGGCACAGGAGCCCACAGACGAAACCAGCAGGGATCCAGCGTCGCACTGCCCCTTTTGTTTCTGCCTTCACTAAGCTTCAACCTGAGTGGCAGTCTATGCTGGAACTTTTTTTTAAAAGGTATTGAAGCCCAAAATGCTAGGCTAGAAGTGAGGAGTCTCCAAGGGCAGAGGTGGGACTTCTCGCCAGTGCCTTGCGGTATCCCACCCTAAGGGTAACAGCCAACCAGGACAGTGTGAGCTCCAAGAAAATACCTCCTCCAGCAGTGGTGCAAAGCCTAGGGAATCTAGTGGCGGGTGGCACCACAGGGGAGAGAGACCAGGCGTGGGGTGGAGTACTGTGCCTCTGTCCAGTTTCAGGTCATGTGGCTGCTTTTGAACACTGTGCCCTTGATCAGGCTTCTTTCTTTCTGGTGTTTTGTTTTGTTTTGTTTTGTTTTGTTTTGTTTTCGGAGAGGAGATGGG
Organism: Dolichotis patagonum; assembly: GCA_004027295.1. Classification (NCBI taxonomy): domain Eukaryota; kingdom Metazoa; phylum Chordata; class Mammalia; order Rodentia; family Caviidae; genus Dolichotis; species Dolichotis patagonum. Next base: position 29,210 of record PVJX010008228.1, on the reverse strand, counting down.
GGGCAGGACAGGAGGGCCGGGGTCTCCCTATGCAGTTCAGGCTGACTTTGAACTCACTGTGTTGCCCAGGCCAGTCTTGAACTTGCACCACCATACCCAGCTACCTCCATTTTTCTCAAAGCGTGGTTTGTGAAGCTGTACATGGTGGAGCACGCCTATCATCCCAGCACTTTGGGAGGCTGAGGCAAGAGGATCACAAGTCAAGTCTATCCTGGGCAATTAGCAACTATCTCAAAAGTAAAAATTAAAAAGAACTGGAGATAGCCAGGCATGGTGTTGCATGCCTAGAATCCTAGCACTCAGGAGACTGAGGCAGGAGAATTGCTGCAAGTTCAAGGCCAGCATGGGCTAATAGGAAATCCAAGGCCAGCCTAAACTATGTAGCGAGACCCTGTCTCAAAACAAAAAGGACTGGGGATGTAGCTTAGCATGAAGGCCCTGCATTCAGGCCTTCACACCTAATGAATATAAATATATAAACACACATAAAAGCACTGTTGTCTTCTCTGCACAAATGAGTTGGCAGCAAGACATTTGCTGAGCAGCACAGGAGCACACATTGGGTGTGGTCCTGGCCAGGCCTCCTGGGCCTTTCTGTCCTCTGAGTGGGAACGTGCGCTCACCTGTCTTCCAGGAGACTTGGGAGCTGGAAGTTCACAACGAACGTGGACTCATAAACCTCGGATGGGACATTTTCCAAGGGAGGGAAACTCACTGCCTTCCAGAACAGGACGCTATTTTTGCAGACACCCCTGTCTGAAAGTTGTTTACACTAAATCAGAGTGTATGCCCATGCACTCGGTGTCCCTGGGCCCTAAACAGAATATATGGCATGTTTATGCGGAGCCACCACAACCTTCCTGGTAGGAATGGAAATGATTTAATGTAATGAAGCTGAAATCTTAAATTATATCAGATTAGGGCAGAGCGTTGCTCCTCTCCTGACTGTAGAGAGCTGGGAGAGGAACCCCCAAGGGCAGTAAAGTACAGTGTAGACAGCATCTGTCATTGGGTTTGAGGGGCCACCAGGGCCATCTAGTGTGACTTACCAATTTATCAATCCCTGCTTCTCTGCTTGCATACTGCAAAGGTGAGGGGGCTCGTTCCCTCTGCCAGGACCTCTGCACATACAGGACAGGCTGAGCAGGGCCACAAAACTGCAGCATTGGGACCCATGGGTACATAGGCTGTGGGAGCCAGCATAGGACTTGGGGCAGATCTGGGAGCCTTGGACAGAGGTGGCCTCTACTGGGAGGGTTTGCTGTGATGGGAACAGGGCTTGTCACTGACAAGGGAGCTGCCACACAGTTTTGATCTCAGCTCGATGGAGGAACCTTGTCAGAGGGGACAGAAAGCCAGCTCTGTTTAGTCTCTTTCTTCTTTTTCAGCAGGTGCCAATGGACCAGGGTCATGTGGTCACCCGGAAGCAGGATGGAGGTGAAGGTCAGGGTCCTTCTGGCATGTGGGTCCTGTGCTCAGTGTACCAGTCACTAGAAGTGTCTGTACACCTCTATGTGGGCCCTGGCCTGGGAAATCACTGCTGGAAAAGCCCTAATGGGCCCTCAAACCAGATTTCAAGGACCTTCTGGATTCTCTTTACGGTAGACAAGGCTTTGTGGTCAATATTTCCTAAAGTTGGGGGTGAGGGGCTGCTTTCCATCCTGCCCCCCAACTTCCACCAACACTTGACCCAATGCTCACAGCTTCCTTCCATTCTCAGCAGGAAAACTGCTGTACTGCAAGTAAATGGCATTTACAGACAGGCTGTGAGCCTCAGAAATGGTTTGTAGTGCATGCCTGAAGCCTACAGGAACAGAAGGATTTGCTTCACAATAGCATATACCATTATAAACCTGGGCAATGTAAACACACCAAGATGACTGGCAGAACAGGGGGGTGGGAAGTGCTGGAAGCCAGGGTGCATCCGTGTCCCCTCTGTGCAAGTCCAGTTCAGGGCCAGAAAGGCTAATGGGATTGTTCTGCTTATCTTTCAGTCCCCAGCCACAGTGCTCACCCAGATGAGGCAGGGCTTAGTCCCAAGTCATGAAGGCAAACCCTGCAAGAAGGAAAAGGAGACTGGAGTTAGCGGCTGGACAGTCCTGATGGGAGGTTGGCTCAGCTGGCCTAGGGTTTGGTTGAGAAGGACCCTGCCTCCCATGTCTGGTCACCCTGGTTCTTTCTGCTAGGGTCTAGATTTTAAGAACTCACTTATTACATTTGTAATAAAAAAGAAATATATACCCTCTTTGAAAAGAAAAGAAAAAGGAGTAGGTAAACAAGGGAAACTGAGCCAATGTGTCATTCTACCTGCTCCTGCGAGAGAGAGGTCCCTGGATTCACCAGAGGCACTTTGGGCATTCAGAACGGGAGTGATGGAGAGTAGAACCCAATGAACGTGCTTACTTGGGGGAGGAGCTCTAACAACCCAGCATCATAAGGTAGGTGTCATGCCCAGAAGGTACCAGGAATAGTCATGGCTGCCCTGTATCTGCCGCCATCCCTTACCAGCTGGAAGGAGTTGGGGGGGGGTGGTATCAGGGCCAGCTTTGAGACTGACTGGGGACCAGGAGAGAGGTTCTGAATCTAGGATGGGCCCTGGCCACTCAAGATCTCCATGGGAAGAGGTGGGGTGGATCCTTGATCCTGTCACCTTCTGACCCTCTACTCTTATTAACAGACCCCCCCACCCCACCCCAGGACTGCAGACCCAGGGGGAACAGGCTGTGCAGCCCACCTTTCCTCCAGTCCATGGCCATAAGTCATCCTGAGTTGGAGCCCCAGTCATCTGCTTTATGTTTCTGTGGGAGGCAGACCCAGCAGCCCTCCGTCTGGGAGTAACAAGCCCTTGCTTGCACACTGACTGGCCCCTTCTATAGAGAATGCCCTGAAACACTATACATAGCCGTGTGTACTTGACATGAGCTACACTCCTCACCTCATAGGGCAGACATGTTCACCTCATCATCAGCAGGGGCAAGAACTAAGCACGGTGGAGGGTCCAACCTCAGCCGGCCTGTCAGGTAACTCCTAAGTAAACTCCACTGGGAATCAGGCCCGGGCCTGGGCTGCTAACACATTTTAGGTCTGGCTGCTGTGTGTTTGAGATTTCCAAGGGTGAAAGTGAGACCTGGGCAAGAAACCAGATGCTATGAGAGTCAGTGCCAAGCATAGGAAGGAGAAACTGGAGTTAAGAGCCAGATGGCCTTAGGGTTCCAGCCCCAACTGTTGTTACTAGCTGTGGGATCTCAGCAAGTCACTTTCCGGTACCTGAGTTTTGTCATCTGTACAATGGAAAGAATACTAGTTCCTGTTCCCCAAGGCTGCCTCAGGGAGGGTGGCATCCCTTAGAACAGGCCTGACACAAGAATCAACACTCCTGAGTCCACGAGAGCTCTGGGTGTGGGTGAGTTGCACTCTTCTGCAGAGGCACAGACTACTTCCTGGCTCTGGCTCTGCTGGGAGCAACAGAATGCAATGCATTGAGAACCCCTCCCTGGGCAAACGAGCGCCCACAGGCAGGCCCCCTCTGTAAACAGCTGGCACCTACACCAGCACCACAACCCACAGATGGTTGGGTGGCGTCTGCTAATAGCTCTGTGGAATTTTTCTAAACTGAACACTACCAACACAAGATGTAAGCACGGCCTGCCCTGTCATGGCCAGAATGGTCTTTCCACCCCAGCTAAAGCATTAGTTGCAGACGTGCTATTTCTGGGCCTTTCTGCAGCATTTCAGCATACTGTTACCTTTCAACCAGTAACTTCTGGTTACTGATCAACCCTAAGCCGCCCCCTTGCGGGGGAACTCATGGGTCATTTACTACTCATTGTTATTATGATCAGGTCATGCCTTCCTAAAGTGTTTGGGCTTTCTCACCCACAATCACAGAACCAGAAACAGCATCTTCAAGAAGGGGAAACTGAGGACCAAAGAACGTTATGCTCCCAGCCTCCCTCACCCCACCCCTGTTTTGAGTCCCAGTTCCCTGGGCTAAAAAATGTGAATGTTGGCCCCCGCGACTCTAAAGCCCTCAAATGCATTGGGGGAGGGGGCGAGGGCAATAACCTGACCCAAGAAGGGCCAGTCTTTGACTCCCTGGAGGTTAGACTGGAAAGGAAAAGGGGCCTTCCCTGGCTAAGGATCTCTTTATGTCACACAACACCTTTGGTTGGGAGAAAGGAGCAGGCTGAGGCCCGAGGTGGAGGGCGGGAGTTGGGGATCAGGTTCTGCTGGGCCCCAGTTCAGAGCCCAAGACCTGCGCCCGCTTGGTTCCCGGGCCCCACCAGCTAACCCTGCACCCCGCTGGAACCTGAGACGCGCCTGCTGCTTCCCGCGCTGCAGGTGAGTCCTCTGCTGCTCCCTGGCGGCCGCAGGGTGCAGGGCGGACCCCACAGCACAAAGCCAGTAACTGCGTGGCACGGCCAACGCCCCCTAGGAATAACCACTGGCCTGGGGGACCAGAGGAACTGGTTTTGGGACCTCTCCCCTGAGGACAGAAAAGATACGTATGCCCAAACGCCCAGCAAATGCTGCTATTACAGGTTAGTATCGTTATTTTCTGGGGAAACAAGTCTTAAAAAATGAGCGTACGTGGGCGGGTGTGTTGCGCAGCGGGGGTCTTTGCCAGAAGTTACGGAGGGTCGGAGGCATAGACAGGACCAGAACCCCAACGCTTGGGCAGCAGCTGCTCTTAAGCGCAGGATCCGTCCGGCTCTCACCCAGGGCTGGACTCAGTTTGCTTCCCGAGCCCAAAGGGCAGGCGCCGCGCAGCAGCTGGCCGGGGGCGCCCGCGGGGCGTGACGCACCGAGGCTGGGAGGGCGGGGCGGCCTCGCAGGCTGCTTATAAGAGCAGCGGCGGGGCAGGGAGAGGCAGAGCTAGCTGTCTTGTCCTGAGAGCCTAAGGGGAGCGGAGCCACAGCCAAACCCCAGTCGGAGCAGAGCCCTCTGGCTACCCAGCGCCGCCGCGCCCGTGTCCCCCGGCCTCTCCCCGGGCTTCTCTCGCTCCCCTCTTCCGCCCTCGAGGAGGGTCTGCGCCCCCTGCCCAATGAAACTGGCTGCGATGATCAAGAAGATGTGCCCAAGCGACTCGGAGCTGAGTATTCCGGCCAAGAACTGTTACCGCATGGTCATCCTCGGCTCGTCCAAGGTGGGCAAGACGGCCATCGTTTCGCGCTTCCTCACAGGCCGCTTCGAGGAAGCCTACACGCCCACCATCGAGGACTTCCACCGCAAGTTCTACTCCATCCGCGGCGAGGTCTACCAGCTCGACATTCTCGATACGTCCGGCAACCACCCGTTCCCTGCCATGCGGCGTCTCTCCATCCTCACAGGTAAGCAGGGAGCCCGATCGGGCCGCCAGTGGGGGAGCCGGGGGAGTCACGACTCGAGTTAGTTTAGGGGCGTCCGGCAAGCAGTGGGCCGGCAGCGCGGTCCGTGGGTCTGGCTATTGCGCGCTGAGTTTTGCGCTTCGTGCGTGGAGAGGTCAGCGCGCCTCCCGCGGCTACAGGAGCAGTTCCCTCATCTTTTTCCCTCTGTCCCTTCCACAGGAGACGTTTTCATCCTGGTGTTCAGCCTGGACAACCGCGACTCCTTCGAGGAGGTGCAAAGGCTCAAGCAGCAGATCCTGGACACCAAATCTTGCCTCAAGAACAAAACTAAGGAGAACGTGGACGTTCCCCTGGTCATCTGCGGTAACAAAGGGGACCGAGATTTCTACCGGGAGGTGGAGCAGCGTGAGATCGACCAACTGGTGGGCGACGACCCCCAGCGCTGCGCCTACTTCGAGATCTCAGCCAAGAAGAACAGCAGCCTGGACCAGATGTTTCGCGCGCTCTTCGCCATGGCCAAGCTGCCGAGCGAGATGAGTCCCGACTTACACCGCAAGGTGTCAGTTCAGTACTGCGACGTGCTGCACAAGAAGGCGCTGCGCAGTAAGAAGCTGTTGCGGGCAGGCAGCAGCGGCAGCAGTGACCCCGGTGACGCCTTCGGCATCGTGGCGCCGTTCGCGCGCAGGCCTAGCGTGCACAGCGACCTTATGTATATCCGCGAGAAGGCCAGCGGGGGCAGCCAGGCCAAGGACAAGGAGCGCTGCGTCATCAGCTAGAAGCCCCAGCCCCGCCAGAAAGCGACCCGAGGAGGACCTTGTTTGTTTAAAAATACAACCCAACTCCCAGCCAGCTCCCGAGCGGTCGGGTCCTGGAGAGCGCGCGCTGTGGTCTTTTCCCTTCCCAGACCAGGCCTGCGCTTTGGGGAGGCGCCACTTGAGAAGGGACGGTCACCTGTTCTGGAAGCAAAGAACTGGCTAAGACTGAGACTCCCACCTCCGACCCTCCCCCATAGGCGCCCCACCCCGACCAGATGGGGGACGGCTGTGGCAGGGGGAAATCTGTCTTCTTTTTCTCAGAGACCTGAGAATGGGAGTGGGGGAGAGAAAGTGAAGTTCATCTGCCACTGTCAGGCGTCAAGTAACCATTCTGTCCCCTCCACTTCGGATGGGGTCAGGACCACGGGGCATTATCTCATCTGTGATTCCACGTTGCCGAGAGGCTGGCCAAAGCCTCTGCCCTCCAGAAACTGAGGAGAGAGTGGGTCAAATCATAGCCAAATAACTTGTTTACATGTATGTGTGTGTGTGTGTGTAAAGTTGCACAAGGAAAAACAAAACATAAAACTTGCACTTTAATAGTATCTCCATTGCTAACATGGACATGAACAAACTCTCTAGGCATTTATACTGTGTGAGGTCTTTAAAGTTATTGTTGATGGTTTTTTAATACAAAAATAAAATCACTTAAAATGAACAAATTAGGCTCTTTTTTTTTTTTCTTTTGGATAGGGCTGTTGGGAGAGGGGACCCACTTCTGCGGTGCTGGTCCTCACTCACCTTCTCCAGAATTAGAAAATAATCCTGCCTTTCTGAAAATAACTTGCGGCTTCATGGAAGAAAGGGCTCCAAAGTAGCTCCAGATGACTGGATTAATACAAATTTGGGGCGTGCCTAGGGTACAGACAGTCACACTCAAAACTCAAGATTATTGGATGTGCTACCTGGGCCCAGCGGTTACACACAAGGAAATAGAACCCAGGGAGAGCAGCCTGGTGCTGGCCCCTTGTCCCCACACTCCAGGGTCACCACTGCCTGGAGACAGTTAAAAGTCCCATGGCTCTGAGCTCCCTCCAGTTTCTAAAGGGGCTTGCTGCCCCCAGTGGAGTCCAATGGGCGCCTGCGCTTTGCTGACTCACTTTGGGTGGTTAGGGGCACCTGTCTGTGACTTGTAACCCAATTCTCCTGCCACCCCACTTCAAACCTGTCAAGTCTTTATCACCTGAGGAATACAAAGAAGGTTCCTCTGCATGGGTTACTGTGGGGATTAAGTGTAGTGTTTGAAAAGTACTTGGCCCAAGAGCCTGCTGTCCAGTAATCCAAGTAACTGGTGGCTTGAGAGGATGCTAAGCCCTGGAGAGACATTGTCAACATTGTCCCAGGCGAAGGATTTCACCCTGCTCTGCAGAGAGCTGCTCTCAGCCAGAACTGGTCCTCATACCACCAAAAGTTACGCACCTCTACAATAAGGGGTAGCCCCAGGCTACTTCTAGCCAGATGCTGGGACAAGTCACCATTCCATGTTACACTGGTTTAACTGGTCAGACGCTGGGGGGAGGAAGAGAAGGAGCTAGGATCTTCTAGTTTCATTCTGGTCTAAGCAACACTTTCAATCAAGAGACACCCATTCTGAATTCCTCAAAAAACCTCATATTCCCTGGGTTTGATCCCCAGCATGGAGAAAACAGACCACGGTGTCTTGAGAGCAGAATGTAAGTTCTTTTAATTATACAACTGCAAAATGTCGCAAGTCAAAACCCACATCAAAATTGGAATGCAGGAGGGTTTCTGTTTCCCTCTGCCTCTGAGGACTTTCTCTACTCCAGCCTCATAGAAAGATTTGAAGGTCTGGAATTTTTTTTTTTTTTTAGACAGGGTCTTACGAGGTAGTTCAAGCTGTCCTTGAACTCAGTGACCCTCCTGTGCTGGGATTACAGGCATGTGCCACTGCACCCAGCCACTCTCTGGAATTTTTTTTATGTGCTTCATGTTTTGTGGTATTTGGTCAAAGCCTTAAAACTGGCCTCCCACTACTGTGAAATTTGAAGAAAGTAACTGATTCAGTTAAGTATCAATCTCTAGGTAGAACTGGTCTAACAAGTGATCACCCACTTCAACTCAGAGCTTGCTTTTCTGGCCACTGAACGCCGGTACCTTCCCTCACACAGCTGTGGGATCCCAACATGCCACTCGTCTCTTGACACCTATCAAGCTGATGCCACTGGAACCTGTGCTACAAACCCCAGCACTGCTGCCAATGAGGCCACTGGCAGGTGGCTGCTAAGCCCTTGACTGGGTAGCACAGACAGTGAGCCCATTTCTAGATCTAAACACTGCTTAGTTACTTCTCCCTGGGCCTCAGGAGCAAGGGAGGGACTGCCACCACCTCAGTATGACAGTCACAGATAAGGATACAAACACCATCTAGTTGGAAGAAATCAGTGGAGCTGGGGGACAGTGAGGGTATATGTAAACACCTAAGAATGAGAAGCTGGCCACAACTTGCAGGTCAAGCTCATGTCTCATCAGCACTGACCCAGAGCTGTCCCAGACAGCTTGCTGATAGAGCATCCAACTGCCACTAGAGCCAGGACTCTGAACAAAAAACAGCTTGGAAACCCTATGCAGGGCCGCAAGTATAACGGCTCCTTGGTGAAGAGGCCAGACAGGAAACAATGTTCTAAGCCAGGGCAATGTGGACCGGAGGAAGGTGTGTTTGCTGAAGACCTGACTGGACCTATGTGGGAAGTGGGGGCTTCTCCATCCCAAGCAAGCACTGCACTGTGGGGTGCCAGCTCCTCTTGGGTCCCATGGTTGCAGGAGACAAAGTGAGGGCCAGCTGTAAGGAAGTGGTGGAGGTGGGAGCAGCCCCTGCCAGGGCTCTGGGGTGACACCCCACAGTCACAGTTGTTCACTAGCTCAAACACACACAGAACTAAATTGTTTTGTGGAGGAAAAGCCACCCATCCTCTGGCGTTTCAAAACAGTGTTCATTTCTCACAGCCTTCTTTAATTCTCTTAAATTCATGCCACATGAGTGGAAACCTAACTCAAGCAGAGAGTTCTATGCAAATGCTTCATAAAACTGCTGCTAATGAGAACAGAAGGTACCTGATACACCATGATGATACTGGGGGTGGGAGGAGCCAAGGGCAGGAGACAGCAGGAGCTGCCTCTCCTACAGTGCTCTTCAGAGGGGCACAGCAGATGGCCTCTCCCCAGAGACAGGGTGGAGTCCTCCCCATCCCTTGCCTCAGAACATTCTTTCTTGCAGCCACTCAAGAGTCAGGATGCACAAGACACATGTACACATACAAGCTGGAGGCTGATGCCCACATAGCCAAAGACCAAGTTCAGTTAATGAACCACCACACCAGCCCCACTTGACTACAGTTTAGAGGTCAGATGAGCAGTGCCAAGGAGTGTGTGGGGAGATGGTAAGGTCACTCGCTCCCTCCTCCTTTCTCAGGCAGTCCTGGAGGTTGCCTTGCTCTACTCCTTGGGGATCTCAAACATGCAGAGGCTCTTGTACTTCTGCAGAAGTTCATTCTTAGTCCTGACTTGCTCCCGCAGGTTGTGCAGCTGCTGCTGCTGCTGCTCGGGGCTCAGCTGGATGCCAGGCATGGTGCTGATGAGTCTGCGCATCTCCTGGAATTTGGTTTTGAGGGCATTCAGGTCCTGGTGGACATCAGGGCTGTCTTTGTCCATGCTGTGAGACAGAGGGTAGTAATTAGCACTCCCAGTTCATACCAATACCTGACTTCACTGCTCTGCATTCTTCAGTGCCTTCCAAAAAGCCTTGCTTTGCTGTGTCTGCTCCCTAACTAGCTGTGTACCTCCAGACTAGTTTCTCCTTAGTTTTAAAAACACTCCCTCTGCAATGCCTGTTGGTGCACACTATAACTCCAGTACTCAGGAGGCTGAGCCAGGAGGATCACTGTGAGTTTGAGGTCAACCTGCACTACATAGTGAAATCTTGTCTCAAACAAACCCCCAACAAACAAACAAACAAACAATAAATAAAAACACTCTGCCTAGCACACTCGGAATGTCAGGAGTTTAAACACTGTTCTTCAGTGTACTGTCAGTGCCATGAGGGTAAGGCTGTGCCTACCCTCACTGGTGCTCGAGGCTCCAGTCACTGGTGTGTCCCAATCCCTGGTTAATGTGTAGGATGCTGCAGACACTCTAGAAATAAGTTAGGCATGGTGGTGCATGCCTGTAATCCCAGCACTCTGAAGCAGAGGATTACCATGAGTTTGAAGCTAACCTGGGCTACATGGTGGGTTTGAGTGAGTCTGAGGCCAGCCTGGACTACAGTGAGACCTTGTCTTAAAAAACTAAATGAACAACCTTATGAGAATACTACATTTTACCTAATTTGTGTCATTCTAATGCCAGAAACTTTGCCAGCTAGCAAGAACTAATTTGAAATGAGGTTTTGATGCTTGCTTGAACTGCTTCCACAGAACTGTTCATAAATTCTAAATCAGTTGCAAGCTACTGAGTTTTCAGCATACGTAGGCCTCTCCTAGCAGTCTGACAAATCCTTGCCTTCAGGCCAAGCTCACTCTGAAATGGATCATGCACTTCATCTAATAGCTATTATTAGCCACATATAAATCAATGAGCCCCTGCAACTACCAAATTAAAAGCAAAACAAGAACAAAAACTCTCATCGAAAATCAAAGAAACAGTCCACTGGTTGTGCCTATACATTTTTAAAGAGTTACTAAGTAGTTAAGCTTTGGAAAACAAGTAATTGAGACCAAAACTGAAATAGCAATTCACTAAGCTGTTCTAAAGGAAAGCACTGAAGTGTAAGAGGGAAAAGTGTCAATCATCATTAATATTACTTAATAAACATCCATTCTTACTGGGAAATTTCAAGCCAGACAGTGCAAATTCATGTTTATTATTCATCATTTCTCTGCTGACACAGACAGAATATCCATCTTCCCTGGCGATCTGTCAGCCACATCTCACTCCCTGCAAATCAGACAGCCACCAGGGCTTGTTCACTATTTATTAATAGCCTTAAACTCAGAGGCAGGACATGGAGCATCAGTCATTTCTTCCACAGAATAAATGGTCAGCCAAACATTTCCTTACTGTCACTGGATCCCCTTAATTTAGAAACACAATCAATGGCGTACCTTAATTCAGTTGCTAGGGTGGTGTAACTAGAATTCAGGAGAGCTAAAATGGTTTGGAAGGAAGCAAACAGGAAGCATCTTTTTGTTTTGTTTTGTTGTGCAGTGCTGGGGCTGGAACCCAGAGCCTTGCATATGCTAGACAAGTGCTCATCTATTGATCTACACAAAAAGAGGCAGATAAAGAGTTGCTGGGGGAGGGAAGGAGTTGTGCTGAAAGGGGGCGCCTCTGTGGGGTGCTTACCTACTCTAGTTGGTGGTGGTAAATAGCACAGAAGTCCTGGGGTGAGGAAAACACACTATTTAGGAATTAGCTTGAATCAAGTAGGAACCTGCTAAACTAGAATGACTGTGAAACAAACAAGCCTAAAGAAAAGGAGCAGTCCCGAGTGCTGAGTGAACAAAGCAGAGTACTCTAAATGGGTCTTCTTTGTGCTTGGTGTTAGTCATCATCCAACTTCAGAAGAAGAAAAAGGGTACTAGGTCAAGAAGCACAAAAACTGTACAAACGTGCACAAAGTTCGGGCATTTTGGTCCCATATCCTATCCTTTTCCTTTCAGAGTGGACAGAAATATTACTGCTGAGTGGTACCTGGAGGGAGAATCCTTCTTTCAGCAGGTAACGCAGACATTGGGATTTGACTCCAGGGCAAAGAACACAGGCTAAGGTGTGTGCATCTAACAGTCATACCCCTATTATCTTCATTCTTTTACTCTGCTTTGTTTAGCATAGGTGCTTTAGCACAGCTACAAACTGTCAACAACCAGGCAGTATGTCCCCTGACAACTTAGGAGCAAAAGGAGCCCATGGGACCGACTGAACCTGACAGTCACTTTTGGCATCTGACTTGGTTTCATGTATCCTCCTTCAAACTTCCATCCCCCCCATGTCCCTACACTGTCCAACAGATCCATCCCAGGACTAAGGCCCCTCCGCCCTTTCTCCTGCATGTAGTGTCTCTTACCACCAGGCTATCTACAGTGGCTTTCATCTTTCCAAAATCATTTTTTTATCTTAAATATTAATAGGTACTTAAGAGAAGAAGTTTAAAAGCAACAGACACCAACCAAAGTTTAGAAGAGAAGAAGTCTCTTTAATTCCAGGTCCCAGAGATAACTTTTGTTAACATGCAATGTACATTGTTTCAATTGCTTCAAAATATCCAACATACAAATACACGCGTATATTTGTGATTTGCTCTGACAGAAATGTGATCCTCCTGCCTCAGCCTCCTGAGTAGCTGGGATTACACATATGCTCTACAACTCCCAGTTAAGGATATATAATTTTTTTTTTATACCAGGAGATCAAACTTATGACCTTGTGCTTAGCAGGTAAGCATTTGAGCCACTGAGCTAAACCCTGGCCCAGGATATATAATCTCAAATGTCCTTTGAGATGGACAGTGATGTACACCTGTAATTCCAGTCACTCTGGAGGCTGATGGAGGAGGAGAAGCAGTTGGAGGTCAGCTTGAAAAAGAGATTTCGCCTCCCCCACCCAAAAAAAGCCTTTGAAAATCTTTACTAACGTACAGTCTGCGTAGCTGTGGACAACAGGCTATCCTCCCACTGTGGACTTCCTTATCTAGCAACTGCTCTCTGATTCAGCTTTGTAGCACCCAAGGGGCCTCTGGACAAGGGGCTTTGGACTTTGTACCCTTGCTTTCATCTGCTCTAAGGCCCCATGTGTAATACATTCTTCTCAGGGAGGAATGATGAAAGGTTCTGCTGCTCAAAGAGGTGTGAAGACATTCCACTCTACAAAACCCTCTTCCTCGGCCAGCCCTCCTTCCCGTGCCCTCACACATCTACCCGCCATCTGCTTCCTTGCTAGATGGCGTGCCCCACCCGCCTCAATGGGCGAGCTCCAAGGCTGCCCTCCCAGACTCACTCCTGTGTGCCACCCACATCTCCCAGCTCTGAATCCTGCCAAGTCTACCTCCCCAAACCCTTCCAGACCACCCACTGCCACTGCTTTCCTGAATATCCAATTCTTGCCCTCTGAACCCTTCTGCCCCATTCACCTTCAGAAACCCAAGTCTGCCCTCTCATCCAGACAACCCTTGCTGGGCAAATTCAAACCAATGCCACATACTAGCACCTCCAATCTCCCCAGGCTCAGGGTGCCCCTCTTCCCAGGACCCTGAACACCATCTCTCCCTGGCTGCAGTAACACCTGGGCCAGCCTGAGCCCTGCTGCTGTGGGCTCCACAGGCCTCCTCTGCTGCAGCAAGGCCTCAGCTGGCATGAGGGCCACAGATCCACACTGACCTTGTATGGGCAGGTCAGTGACACAAAGACACCCTGTCCCATGGAGGAGGTCTTGCTGACCTCCTGCAATAGGTGGATGTGCTGCAGCAGCCTGGCCAGGCAGCAGGGACAGTCTGGTGTGCTCATCTGACGCCCTCTGTGGGGTCAAGGATGGCTCCCTTGTGCCCACCTAGCAACCTTAATCATTTGAAGAAGTAAAACTTAATTTTAAAAAGGTCATAAAAGTACCCACACTGACAGAAGACTGACTGGGTGGGCTGGAAGCAGCAGGCAGCAGGAACAACTTGCACTTCATGATTCTTTGCCTGGAACACTTAGTTCCACCCTCGGATTTGCTAGGTTTGAAGTGGAAAAAAGTCATAGCTTTCCCAGGTCTCACAGACCTCTGCATTCTCCCTTTATTATGCTACATTCTTTTATAATTGTAGCTTCCATATATAACAAGAAAGGTCATGGAAAGTTGGGACTTGTAATATTTCCCATAGGGGCAAAAAGTTTTTCTTTTCCCTTTCCTTATTCTTTAAGAATAACAAAATGTATAGTTTGATCAAACTCACAACCTTGTGCTTGCCAGGCAGGCACTTGTGCCACTGAGCTAAATCCCCAGCCCCAAAATGTCTAGTTTTAACCGTTCGTTCAACTATGGGAAAGAGTGTTTGGCTCCAACTGCAAGCCCTCCTAGCCAGACTCCAGGAACCAGGCAGGGTCCCAGGTGCGGAAGAGCTTTGGGCTCAGAGGCTCTGAGTGCGGGCAGTGGCCTCAGAGCAGGTTCTGAGGACTACACAGGGCTGCCAGGAGGGCTCCAACACGGAAGCACGGCAGCAGAAGGCTCTGGAGTGGGTGGTCCAGGCAGGCCGTGAGGGGTCTGCTATCCCTGAGAGGAAGGCTAACTGCCTGGGTCCAATTTGGGAAGAATAGGGAGCCCTTGAGAATTTGAGCAGCGAAAAATTAACCTGATAAGATGCTCAGGATAAATTAGAGAGGAGAATTTAAAGACACAGAGACTGATTTAAAAAGTGGTTATTAGATCCCAAAACAAGGTAATACCTGGTAGACAGGCGACGTCAATTGGCTTGAAAATAAAGGAGCAGCTGAAATGTTTCAGTAGCCAAAAGCACCGTGATCTCAGACTGGACACAGAGGTAAAGACGGCTCAGGAAAATACTGCTAATCACGAGCAAGGAGGCCAGCCTGGCCTTAAAAGGGAAATAAATGTACCGTGCAGATTTCAGGATTAAAGCAGTTCGGTTCTGAAGAAGAACAGAATGTCCAGAAGTAGATCAGAAACCATATGGGAAGTCAGTGTATGATAAAGGAAGCAACTCAAGCAGCAACAATAAAAAACATTTGACAAATTAAGTGGCCATGGGAGAAGTGGTTAAGCAAAAAGCTCCCACTCCTCACTCTAGCAAAATACATTCTGGAAGCATGAAAGAATTAGAAGTAAAAACTGTAACCAAAGTCCTAGGAAAGGGGGATCAATATAAAGGCTCTCTCTCTTTTTTTAAAGTGGTGCTGAGGACCAAACTCAGAGCATCACACACGCTAGGCAAGTACCCTGCCACGGAGCTATGCCCCCAAGTCCAATGCCTTGCTAAATTAGGACTCAAACTCAGAAGTCATTAAAAAAAAAGCTAAATAACTCTGACTATATGAAAGTAGATGATTCTGAAAGAAAACAAAACAAAAACATGACCATGAACAAAGACCAAAGAAAAACAAGAATTTAGGAATTGTATTTATAATACATTTAACAAAGATACTATTTCCTTTCTATAAAAAAGTTTACTAAAAAAATGGGCAGTTTATAGGGAAAAGTACAAATGATACAAAGTTGTATACAAAAAGATGTATTACCTAAGGTAATAAAAGATACAATCAATGTCCTTTCTGACTATGAGCTTAGCCAAAAAATGTTAATAGTGATAGCCAGATGTGGTGACGCACACCTATAATCCTAGCACTTGGAAGGCTGAGGCAGGAAGACCACTGTGAGTTCAAGGCCAGCTTGAACTACATAGTGAGACCTTGTCTCCCATGATGAAAAGATACAAATACCGTATTACCAGAAGCATAAAATGATGCATTCTTTCTAAATCTGTGACTAGTGATCAAAATTTTAAGTTCACATATTCTACTGTTAGAGTGGAAGATCATTTTTCAACTTTTATCCATGGGTATTCCCAGAATTCATCTACAACAGGTTTTTTTTAATGTTTTCAGGGTGGCAGAGTTATGGGCTTTTTTAGGTTAATAGAATTTTTAGGTTAATTGAAGCACCCCAGACTGTACGAATGAATTTTGGAGAAGTTAACTAAAACATGTAGCAAAAGATTGTGACTGTTAAATGGTGCAATAGCTATCAAAATAAAAAATGACGTGCTCCCTGCTCCAGCAATCTCAAATCTGCTGAGGATTTACCTCCTCATAAACTTACTGAAATATAAAAATACTTACCCCAGCACTGCTGACAATAGCAAAAATTAGAAAAACACCTCAAACCTCGTATACAGAAAATCAATGACATAAATTACATAATCCTTAAAGTAGAATTCTGTGCAGCTGCCTTAATGAGGTAGGTCTTTACTGCTGTACAAGAAGGCATCCAGAACAGACGAATCAATGAAAAGGCACAACACTGCATGATCTTAACCTGCGTAAATTTTTGAAAAAGACACATGCACATATAATTCCTGGAGGGAAACTTCCAAAAGCATTCATATGAAGTTAGACTTTTTTTTCCTACTGAATGTGCAACTGTTACATTTCACTAGATAATTTTTGAAGACTAATGACGTAACACCTTAAACTTGATGAGAACAAGAAATGCTACATTCATGAATTCAGCTTTTAATACCTTATTCATCTCCCCCACAAGGAGCAACCGCTGGGGAGTAACAGGAGAGGGAAGGAGGAACAAGGGGCCTGGAGAGCCACCCGTCAGGACTGGCTTCTTAAACCTGTGCATTTCATCAACTCCTCATCCCTCAAAGGACAAAGTTCTCTGCGCTTTACACCCTGGGGTGTGCTACCTTCTCTCTATATCTTGGCTCCCCACCACGGCCCCTCCTGCCCTCCTTTTACCTTGGGTTTATGCTCAATGCCACCCAAGTGAGTGCCAACTCCATGAGTCAATGCTATTTCTTGGCTTCACAACCCTACTCATGCCCTTCCTCCCTCTCCTAATTTCAGACTCACCACTGGCATCACCCTTGACAAGCCTCTGGGTTCTCCAGGCCTCCCAAGGCCTCCTGTCCCTGGGTCCCCTGCCCTCTACTTCCTTCCTCATTAGCCTGAAACTCAAACATGTACATGCACCAAAGCCTTGCAGACTGGGTCCTGGCCTCTTTTCATGGTTTACTCCATCTATCTGTGTACACTTTTTCTCTGAGGGACTTTTTCTGTTCTGCCTAGTTCTGTCCTTATCAGAGGTTTCACCCTCAGCTTACAGGAGCCTGGGCCGCTGCAGCATGTTCTTACAGAGGGAAAGACTGAAAGGAAGCTCTGAGCACAAGTGATACATTTCTACTTTCCTAAGAGGAACTGACCCCCCACACACACACTCACAAAGGAACTTATCAGGCTCTTGAGTACTGAAAGTCTTTTCTTTTTTGGTCTTTTTCCTCTGCCAATGTATATTCTCTTGGGCTAGTCAGACACCACAGAGAAGGGACCTCATTCTCTTTGGTACCAGGCTAGAAGCCAGGTCAGGAAGAAGGACGGAGAGCTTGTGAGCTTCCTCTTAATTTCTACTTTCAGAATGTCTCCTTGCCACCTGTGCAGTGTGGCTGGTGTCTCTCAGTCTAGATGGTCTCTGGCTTACTCTATCATCTGCCAAGATGGCTATTTGCAGGGAGGGATAGCACTATAGGTCCTGCTTCTTAGATATTTAAGTAATGTGTTTGCTCGCAGTTCTCCTTTACCCCATTTCCAGAGGTTCTTGGCATTACCAGTTCCTGAGATCTAAGGGGAGGACATGGTCAAAGGCAGGTGCTTCAGGGCTGGCAGGTGACTGAGCACTTGCCTATTGCCTTTATGGCAACCATCTCGTGTCCTATTCTTTTTGGTTTTAGGCTTTAAAAAAAAATCCCTTCATTGTTCTTTTAGACAAATATATGTGATCAACCCATACTCTTTCACAGGTATGCTCTTGAGTATATCTCACAACAATTCTATGATTTTAAGTATTTTTGTTTTTGAGGCATGGTCTCATTATTTAGTTTAGACTGGTCTTGAATTCAAGCCAGGCTGGCATTGACCTTGTGGCATTCCTCCTGCCTCAGCCTCCTGAGTGCTGGGATTACAGGCATGCACCATCACACACGGCAGTGACTTAAGTATTACTGTTCCACTTCACAAGAGAAAAAGAGGCTTGGAGAAGACATGTTACTTGCTGAAGGTCACCTAGCCAATACATTATAGAGTTACCATTTGAGGCTCACTATGACATGGCAGAGGTAGAAAATCTATAACCTGGGAAGGCTAAGTATCTTCTAAAAGATAAGGCAAGCAAATGCCAGCACACATACTTGAACTCAGGACTGTCTGACTTTCAAAGCTTGTTCTCTAGTACAGCCTACAGCCCCTTCTTTAAGGCTCGCCCAATCTAACTGCTCTCCTGGGGCTCAAGAATATATTCTCCTGGACCCAAGAGCTGTCTTGTACTTTCTGTGTTTTCATTTTTCCTTATTTCTTAAAGTCAGTACATCTGAATTAATCTAGAAAGCCTCTTTATAATTCATGACTGCCCAGGGACTGTGGGGTCTGTATGTGCATTTCTGTTTGTCATCTCATTGCTCTAGAGAAATGCTATTTCATCCTTTCAAACTGATGAAAAGAGAACAGAGTCTGCCTTAACCTATAAACAGTATTTTTATGATCAGGGAATCGAAATAAGCGAGGGTCTAATGTGAGAACTAAGAAAGAGAAAGTGGTGGAAGTGCATCAGATCATTCCACAGCAAGTGAATTTGGGCTGTTCAAAGTTAAAGTAATACTTCTTTATACTTTGGGGTAATACTCAAGGTTTTCAGAGTTGTGAGTACCAATCCCATTTCAGCAAATCATCAAAGAGCAAAAGCACACTAATGTTTATTTGAATATTACTAAAATGGAAGTTGTGCTTTAATTTACTTTTTCTTGTTTTGCAATACTAGGAACTGAAGCCAGGACCTCTGCTTGGAGCAATATTCCCAGAGGTTTTTAAACTTTTTATTTTTTGCTAAGTCACTAAGTTGCCCAGGTTGGTCTTGAACTTTGAATTCTCCTACCTCAGGTCCCCAGAGTGTTGGTTGTTCTTGTTGTTAATAGCTGAAAGGAGTGACAAGCCTAAGGATTGACATCTATTGTATGGACGTACAGTCAAGGGCTGAATGACCGTTTGGTCAGGGACACACCACATATACAGTGGTAGTCCTGTGAGATTTAATGGAGCTGAAAACTTCCTATCACTAATGATACGACAGACATAACCACGGGAATGCAATTTGTCACTCCTGATGCTTTACACACTGCATTCCCAGTTATATACAAGTGTGGCGTGTATAATTATGAGTAATACACAATACTTAGTAACTGTTACTGGTTTATGTAACTTTTTCTTGTCCTGAGTGTACTCCTTCTTCTCACACATTAACAAGAAGGTCGCTATAACCGTGATCTATTACACCAGGACCCCTCATGTTTTTAGTGAGTGTCTCTCTCTTTTTTTTTTCTTTTTTTGGAGTTCTAGGGATAGAACCCAGTACCTTTAAAGCACTAAGCTACATCCGCAGCCCTATTTTATTTTGAGACAGGATCTAAGTTACTAAATTGTGCAGGTTGCATTCAAATGTCCTATCCTTTTGCCTCAGCTTCTCATGGTGCTGGGATTGCAGGCTTGCAGTACTATACCCAGCTTACAGCATCTCTTGGCCTCATCAGCAGGTCAAATCCACTGATCTGTATCACCTCAATCTGTGAAAACTCTTGGAGGCTGGAACAATGCTGTACCTCTCAGAACACATGGCTGTTAAGTGACATGACTGTATGTGGAAGTAACATAATAAAAATAATTTAGATATACATCTGGGCAGAGAGACTTGACCAAAAAGAGGACAAACACATCCCCTAATCCTAGGTTAGAACAAAGTTTGTAGAGTATAGGGACCTACTCATTAGGGGTGACTTTTGTGTCTTTCCTTTAATGTTTGCCTTCATCACTCTTCCCTTCTCAAGTTTTCTTTTGTTATGACTTAGTATGTGTCTTTTCTCTCCTTGGAACTGACAAATGGGGTAAAAAGTTGGCCCTTTTTACTATGCTATGTACTATGCTATGTACATCCATAGCATTTGCCACAGAGGCAAGATGCCAAGTCCTGTATCTGTTTTTGTAAAGGAAGGAACCAAACTGAGCACAGGATTAGCATCTTTAATCTAAAAATCTAAAATGCACCAAAATCTGAAAACTTGACTGCCGACTTGATGCCACAAGTGGAAAATTCCTCACTTGGTTCCATGTGACTAGCCGCAATTAAAACTCGAGTGAATTAAAAATATTGCATGAAATTGCCTTCAGGCTGTTTGTATGAAGACTTTGGTCTCATGCCCAAGATATCTTAAGTATATGCAAACATCTCAAAAACAGGAATAACTCCAAAATCCAAAATATGTCCGATTCCAAGCATTTTGGGTAACTCATTTTAAAGGTAAGAAAACTGTGGCTCTAAGAAGCAAACTTGCTCAATATCACTATAAGGAAAACTTGAACCGCTGGGCTGCAAAGCCTGTACATAAATATGAGTTTGAATCAGCAGGCCTCGTTCTTAAACAAAGTGCAACTCTCAAGAATCAGTGAGATTGCTGAAGTCACAGGCTTACTCTGTGTGGCTCAGGAAAAGGCCTCGTCCCTCTTTGGATCTCAGTTTCCCCATCTGTGAAATGGGGGTGTGTCCCAGAGCACCTAGAACTGTGGCAGTTTAAAACGTGCGGGATGAGAAACCAGTGAGAGTGTAGTAACCAGTCCTCTCCAAGGCGCTTACCATTTGATAATGTTGTGAACCAAAGGTAAGAAGGAGTAGTTCTCTTCCTCCTTCACGCCGGTCGGCGACTGAGGCCGTGGCGCCGGCGACTGCTGCGGCTGGGGCACGGCAACTGGTGGTGGCGGCTGAGGAGTAGGCAGCGGCTTGGCCTCGGGCAGCGGTGACTCGGATGGCGGTGGTAATACATCTTCCGCCTGTCGTCCGGGGGCCACCCCAGCGGAAGCCATAGCTGCGGAGCTCGGTCAGCAAGTCAATCTTCAGGACCCCAAGAGTCCGCCAGCAGTGTCGCCAGCCGATGACGTCATTACTACGCGCTCTAGCGAGGCCGGGGTAGTACTGAGCATGCGCACTTGGCCCGGAGCTGGCAAAGGCGGGTTGACGGAAGGAGTAGGGCGGGTTGTTGCTAGGCAACAGGTTGTGAGGTGGGAGTGAGGTGGGCTGGACTAGGTTGTGTGTTGAGATAGCTAAATTATTAAATAGTCAAAAATAGAAGTGACAGTCTTCTTATTCCTATTTATATAACGAAGAGGGTTCAAAAACAGCAAACAGGAAGCGTTGAGGTAAATAAGGCGTTGCATACTCAGCTCTCAGAGGTCTTGGCAGGACCCAACCACAGAGCCGGAAGAATAGGTGACGTTTAGGGAGTGCCTGTGCGAGGCCTGAGTTGTGCGGGTACAGAGAGTCTAGGGACGAGGGCCTATACTACGCCGGCTAAGCCCATAGTGCAAGACCCTGGGCTGAGGCCAAAGGACACCGAGGCAAATAAATTGTGCTCTCAAAGTTCCACATGGCGGCAGAGAGAGAAACTAATAATTTAACTCAACAAACGTTGGTCAGCTAGATGTGGGTGTAGAGAATTTCAATGCAAAGCAGAGGGGACTCACACCAGAAATAAATATATCCTAGAAGAGAGCATCAGATACCCTTATTACCTTTGGGCCAGTTCCTTAAGATTTAGGTCCCAGTTTCCTTGCCTTTAAAAGCTTACTTAGTTCAGTATCATGGCAGAGCCAAGCTAGTTCTTTCGGACTTCACGTACATAATTGACCCCAAAGGGATCCTCTACGATACTAGGCCAAAGAGGACTTCTGCTAGGTTTGTATTTATGCTTCTCAAAACAAGTGTGATATGAGGGCTGTATTACATATTTCTAGCAGTGGGCACAGCTATGCTAAGCTTGGTAAATGTGCAGAAGACACAAGCTAGGAAAATTGTCAACTGGGTGGGCTTGACACCCCTCAGGCCGTCGTGGCAGTAGAGAGAGGCGAGGAAGCCCACATTCAGCAAGTAAGATCAACAGAGTGCTTCAGGGCATGGCGGTAAACCCCAAGGAGAGCACTGTGCTGATATTTTGAGGGATTTGGGAGGGTTATGTGAAGCAGATTTGGGGGAAAGGGGACATATGCTCTAGTTATGGAGTTTCTCACAGCTTTCTTTAGCCATAGCTGCCCAGACTACCCCAGAGGGAAAGCAAATGGAAAGACAGAACTGCAGTATTTTATTCTTTCTAAACTTGAACCTCTCCAATTAAGAGAGTAGTTCAAAAGTCCAGGAGGAGAAAAGGGCCTTTTTGGAATAGGGCTAGATGTGCTGGAAGATTCCTGGAATCATCTGGGGATACAATGATGGTAGAATGTAAATAATAATAATAGTAATTGCCACAACTATCATGGAATAAAAGTAATTTTAAAGAAGAGTTACACTTTCTATCTCCAAAAGCCCTAGAAAGTATATGTCAGTATTCCCATTTTATAGATGAGGAAATAGCCTTACAACATTTATAGTGTCACCCCAGGGTCATGTGATAACAAAGCTTGCCTGACACTAAGTCTATGGTCTAAACTGATGTTTAGAGGACCTCAGGTTTATTACTGTTCTGTAACTTCATGATTTGAAATGTTAAAAGTGAGTTTTTTTTGAGAAGTAGAAAAGCAATCCAATAATATCAATAATATCTCCATGGCAACCAGACGTCATCTTTTCCCTCTCAGTGTGTTTTATAACTTAATTACAAGTCCCAATTTTATCATCGGCAGAATAATTAAGGCATCTCTTTAAAAAATGAAAACACTTCAGGTATAAATAGATATGGCTAAAGAAAACAAATTGAAAACATGGGAAGGACGAACAAGTATGACAAACATTGACAATTTCCCCTAAGAGAGTTAATATAATTAGTAGAAAAGAATACAGCTAGCTTCATAACACTGCAAGTCGATGTCACAAAAATACTGCCTGCACTGGCTTCATTAAGGCTGAAATTGCTGCCAAAAATGTGTATCTTTATAGCCTCTCTGCTAGAAGTAAAAAAAAAAAACAAAAACAGATACTCAATTGAAATGTGTGAGAATGTATTGTTAGAGACTTCACCAAGTTAAAAGATAGGACTGTTGCTTTCTTAAGCAAATTTATGCTGTTTGTCACAGGGCCTTGTCCAGCTGGTGGTTTAAAGGCAGGCTCCAGAGCCAGTCTACTTGACTCCAATCCCAATTCAACCTCTTAGAAGTTATTTGACTTTAGTAAGTTGCTTCACCGTGCCTCACTTTGTGCAAGTATACAATCATTCAGGAGGACTAGATGGTTTCTAGTATGTTGTTATGGTTTGAATGTGTCCCCATATATGTATTAGAAACTAACCCCAAGTTGAGAGGTGAAAGCTTCCAATGGTTATTAGTTTCCCCAGGACTCTGCCCTTAAGAATAGATGAATGCAATCACAAGACTGGGAATCATTATCAAGAGAGTAATTTTGTTATAAAAGCAAGTTAGACACTTTCTTATTCTCTCTTCATGCAATGCCTTCTGCCATGTTAGGACAGAGCAGGAAGACCCTCACTAAATGTGACTCCTTGGTCTTACCCTCAGCCTATGAGCTGAGGGTAACTATGAGCTAAATGATTTCTGTGCAACATAATTACCCAGCCTATGGTATTCTGTTATAGACTACAAAATGGACTAAGAAACTTATAAAACGCTTGGAATAAATATCCGTGCATGGTAAACATCAATGCCTCTTACTATGTAAATTTAGTTTCTTCCTTCATCAATTAACAAAATCCATACTGATAGCAGTTTTAAAACTTATAGCTTCGGGGCCAGGTGTTTAGCTCAGTGGCATAAGAGACTGCTTGGCAAACGTGAGGTTATGAGTTCAATCCCTGGCATCAAAAAAAAAGAAAATTACAGCTTCAAATAAAGCCACAAAAAACATCATTTTAGCCTGGTATGGTGGCATACATCTGTAATCCTAGTACCCTAGAAGGCTGAGGCAGGAGGATCATAGGTTCAAACTCAGCCTTGGTAACTTAGCAAGACCCTCTCTCAAAATTAAAAATAAAGGCTGGAGATGTAGCTCAGAGTGAGGGCTCTGTGTTTAATCCCTAATATATATATATATATATATATATATATATAATTTAAAAAGGGTATATGGAATATAGGTTCTTTGCCTCTCTGACTCATCTTGGACAAATTATTTAACCTTTCTGCACCATGGCTTCCTCATCTGCAAAATACAATCATAAAATCATAAAAATACCTACCTCTTGGGGCTACTGCAAGGATTATCAGGTATTATGGGAAAAGAGCTTTGAACCATGCCTGGTACATAATAAACTCCATTTCAGCTTGAAACTGCTCCATTGGAAGCAAACAAATCAATCTGCATCCAGAACTGAGCCTTAAGCTGTTCAAAGTGGACCTGAATCACCAATACCTATGAGCTCACTTGCGATAGACTTCTGCTACGTGAGGTCCAAAAATAGCTCTTTCTCCGTCAGACAAATGGTGTGGGGCCTGTTAAACCAGTCATATCGTTGTGTGCTTGGGGGCTTTTTCATCAAAGCTATGTACTTACATATGATTCATTCTTTTCTTTTCATTACCTAGAGCCTTGGGCAGGTGGGGAAAACTACATGATACTTTGATTTTTGTGAGTGGAAAGAAAGGGAAACAATCACGGCTCAAGCCAAATGCAGTACAATGTGTACCAGGAATCAGCTCCCTCAGGCCCTGATTTGTTACTTAAACCTCAGACAAAAGCCCTTTCCCCAGCTCTACCCTGGCTTTCTTCTCTGTCTGAATTTGATTTGATTTCCTTTTCTTTTTTTCCTTTCAATCACTCTCTCCTTGCTGAAAGCTACTCTATTATGCCCAGTTTCTCAGCTCTCTTGTGTTGAGGTTTCATTTCTCAGAAGCACTCATTTTGAGGCACTTCAGCATATAAATTGGACTATATTTCTTTAGACTCAGAAAATTTTCCTTTAGTTCCTATTCCTTCTTTTTGCAATTTTTCTCCAGACCTCCACCAGCTGCCCTTTGAATTACCAAATAGCTTTTGATATAATGCAACTGAAAGGCAATCCTTTCCAGGAACTAGCTTTTTCTAAAGTGCTTCATTACTGCTCTGAGACCATATTTTTTTCTGATCTCTTTATCAAGTATTCTTCATTCAAAGTATTTGTTAGACAAGGTTCTTTTTTTCTTCCTTTTGTCTACCAGCTGCTCCTGGAAAGCCTCAACCATCACCCCTTCTGTTAATCTTTTTTTTTTTTAAATATCCTCTCTCCAGTTGTCTTTTTGTTCTCATTTTTTACTCTTTGCCTTTTCTAGAAGTTACTTTTTTTAACCTTATGGAGTTTACTGTCAGTCTTCTTTGACTCGACTACTAAACCCAGCTTCAAAATTGTGGTTAAAAATGATGGGCATACTCTGTAGTAGGGCACGTGCTGAGCACTTGCAAGGCCCTGGGTTCAATCCCTGGCACCAAGAGTTAAATAAAAATAAGTAAAGTAAAAACTAATAATGATGCATTATTAAGGGGCCAGGACATATGCTGACTTGGAGCATCCTACAAGTAACAGTGTTTCAGCCCTGGTGCTGGGGTTTGGACTTCCTGGGGCAGCCCTGCCAGTAGCCACAGATACTCAGAATCTTTGAAGCTGTAGAAGGCAGCAAGTTGCAAGCTGAAAAACTGAAGAAATACTAAGAGCAGTCAGCTGTGTTTTTCCTGTCCTTTGCTCTTCAACACGGATCACTTGTACTGCCCGCTGCCTTCCAGGCAGGGATGCTTCCTGCTCCTCTCTGCTGGCTCTCTAGCTGATCCAGCTTGCTTGGAAGTGTAGGGTAAAGGGGACAGAGCCTGAAGACACAGGGCTGAAAGGGAAAGGCATAAAAGTTGCAAGAAGCTCTGCCCTTTTACACCTATGTTCTCCCAAACAGGTGCTGGCCTGGCATCAGCTGCTGCGGTGCGGCAAAGCCGGGTACCCCCTATCCCAGAATCCTTTCCCTTCTTGGTGTGTTACACAGAGGACACAGCTGTCATTTTCTAGGACACCACAGTGCTCGGTTGCTTCACCTAATATGCTTTCCTGACCTACCGATCAGGAAGCTGACCCATTTTTTTCTCCTTTTGTGAGGATGCCACAAGTGAGATAGACAAAAGGTTCCAGAAGGGAGCAACTAGAATTTGGTTACTTGGAAAGTGAACCTTTGTGACACTGGCAGAATGAATCTGTGGGTCACATATTTGCTCCTCAGTGTGATTCTGGCACTATAGGGAAATAGCTCAGCCTGTCCACACATCAAGTGGGCACAACTTGGTGCTAGGTTTGTGCCAGCCTCTGTGCCAGACAGAGGGGAGGAAGGGAGCCTACAGGCTTGTCATTTCCAGACGGAGACACCTGTGAACGGTCTCCCTTACTTTGCAGATGAGGAAGCAGAGGCCCAAGAAAGCCAAACAACTCACTGAAATCCCTACAGCCCATTAGTAGGAGAACTGGGACATGGAGACAAGAACCAGTGTGTGATCCTGACCTTGGGAAGAAATCAGGGACTGAGGGAATAGTTGATTTCAGGGGGTAATATTGACATTTTGAGCCCCTGTGACACCTCCCTTGAAACATTGAAAATGAACATTGTTGTTTTTCCTGCTTTTCAAAAATTCAGGGCTGATACTAATGAGAGGGCTTGGAGCAAACCTCAGGGAGCCTCTGCCAAGCTATTGCTAGTTTGCATACATCTCAAGTTTCCAGGTGGCCTTGGTGACAGTTGGCAGGGGGCACTGCTTATGTAACCACCTGGCAACTGCAGGGAGAGAAGAAAGTGTGGGAAGAGCTGTCCCCAGTTCCCAGAATGGAGGAGCTTCCTGCATGGGAAATTCATGGGTGTCTTTTGAAAACTCCTTGGCAGCCAAGCTTATGGCTCCTTTGGTGACTGCTAGATTTAACTGTCACCCAGAAGCAAAGGAGTGAAGAAAATCAACATTAGCCTGGTGCTCCTGGGAGCCAGCAGCAGCCTCCAAGTTGGCCTTGGAACTGTGTGTTGGAACGAAGTTAGTTGCTCTAGTCTGAGTGTCTGTGTCCCCTGCCCCCGTTACTGTGTTGAAATCCCAACCCCCATGGTGATGGTATTGGGAGGTAGGAAATTTAGGGGGTCACTGGGTCATGAGGGTGGAACCTTCATGAATGGTATTAGTGTCCTTATAAAAGAAGCCCCAGGAATGCTTCTGCCCCTTCCACCATCTGAGAACATTGCAAGAAGGTGAATCTGTGAATCGGGAAATGGGCACTTCCCACTGAATATACCAGCAAAATCTTAGACTTCCAGCCCTCAGAACTGTGGGCAATAAATTTTTGTTATTTATAAGTCATTCAGTCTCTGATCTTTTGTTATAGCAACTTGAGTAATTTAAAACAACAGTTTCCTAAGTAAGGGTTTTGTGTCCTCATAGTGCATTCAGTGGAGCAGGGATAAAGTTGTAGAGTAAATTAGAAAACTGTGGGAGTAGACTGAAAACCACACAGTGAAACTAGTCAGGGGCAGCCACTCATTACTTGGTTTCTGGCTGCAAAGAACACTGACTCGAAGTGTAGCCCCCAAGAGACGGATCAGAAGGGCACAAAGGCCACATCTACCAAGTGCCTCTTCTGTGACTTAGTTGGTTTTATATCATCACAACAAAAACCTGAGATAGTCAATGTATATGGCAAAAAGGTTTAATGTGGCGTATGTTTCCGAGGTTTTAGTCCATGGTCGCTTGACCTTATTGCATTGGGCCTGTGCTGGCCAAAACATTGTGGTGGGAGTGCATAGCAGAGGAAACTGATTACTTCATAGTGGGAGGAGAACAAGGAGAGAGACAGAAGAGCCAGGGTCCCACTATCTCCTTCAAAGTCATTCCCCCAGTGACCTAAATTCTTTGCACTAGCTCCTACCTCCCAAAGGTTCCATCATCTCTCAATAGCAGCACAGTTTGCAAACCAAGCTTTCAACACATGGATCTTTGGGGGACGCTTATCCAAATGGCAGTAACGTTATATCTGAGAATCTCAGCCATACTCCCATCTTGGGTGTCTCCAAGGGGATTAGGGATTATGTGTGCAGTATTTGACAAAGTCTGGTGCTCTGGGGGCTCCTAGTAAACTGAGTTAAATGTGTCATTTTGCTCATTTCCTCCAGCTACTTTTTTTTTCTTATGTCCTTTGTCCACACATCTTGGGAGTTATCCACACATGCTTCCAAATTAGCCATCAGTGCAGGGAAAAACAATCAGAGATTAGTTCAAGCAAATAGAAGTTATGTTTTGCATCTTTCCTGCACTTTGCACTTATCAGCTCTTACTTTGGTGTTTTATGCAATCTGTTTTTTTGGGGTTTTTTTGTACCAGGTATCTAACCCACGACCTTGCGCTTGCCAGGCAGGCACTTAGGCCACTGAACTAAATCCCCAGCCTTTTTTTGTTTTTTGTTTTTTTGTTTTTGTTTTTGTTTTATGCACTCTGGTTCACAATATCATCATCTTTAGTATTGCACCCGGTCTAGGGAAGAAAGATTAAGATATTAATAAATATTTACAGAACCCTTGCTCTGTGCAAGGCCGTGTTATTAGGTGCTGTGAGGATACTATTCCTTTCCACTTTGTGCTCCTCCCCACACAGGCACAGGGTGCATGCGATGTAATTGCTGATGCTGAAATACTGGAGTGGGGTAGGGAGGGTAGACGGTATTTGACTCAGGAAGTTTTGCATCTCACAGGAAAAACAAAACATTCTCTGAGCAACATGATTTAATTTCCCCAGTACAGATGTTTGTTTGCCATCTTTCTGCATGTCTTATCAGCAGATATCACCAAGGCTGGTCTGAGGATATGGCCCTGCTCAGGGGACCAGCTAGCTCAGCCTTCTGCATAGCGGGTGGGAAGAGCAAATGCATAAGGTAGGAAAGCAGCCCTTGACACTTCAATAGAAAGCATAGATAAAATACGTGACAGCTGTAGGAGCATTGTCCAAGGAAAAATAAGGCCACAGCAGGAAATAGCAGAAGCAGACGTTGCGTGGCTCAGATGGAGAATCCAAAAGTACACAGATGAGAAACAAAACTCTCCTACAGCTAAAGCTGAGACCAGACTGGTTCAACCACCCTGCAGTAAAATCTCTACAAAGTAGATCAAATCCAAAGAAAGCCCAAGGAAGTGAAGAAAGTTGTTTCTTAGTGATCCAGAAAGCAACACCAGAATTAATCAATCCCAAGGGAGAGGAGGGGGATGGGGTATCTGAGGAGACCCCACTCCTCCTCCTCCTGAAAGTCTGTGCTGGATACTCACACGGAGGACTCCCTTTCCAAACCTGCCCCTGGTGCTGCCCAGCATCAGTCATCTCCTACTCC